>CAJHQP010002162.1:0-92257 GCA_905132765.1 Moricandia arvensis
TTTTAACATTATCATAGAAGATTTTACAGATCATATATATATATATATATATATTTCAAGATGTTTCTAGAATGTACCAGCATGGACGCTAAGAGTTAAACGAGATATATGTAAATGTCAAGCTATAATGAAATAAAAAGGTGGGTTTAGAGAGAGTAACTATTCTATATACAGTTTCATGTTTTAATTTTTGGAATATTTTGGCTTTTTAAGTTGGAAGATTAGCCATACATCTAGACGTTCCATGTACCTGAACCTGCACCTGAATCGGCCAAACCGGAACAATTTATTTGGCTATTTTCTATCTGAAGTTGCTTGGGGAAATATTCGTGGATCTGTTGCTTTATTCTTTTGTCATGTCGATCTATTGTTTATTGTATCCAATGTAAAATTAATAATTAAGTAATAAGGAAATTATTAAAAACTAATGCAGCTTGCTGTTACCTCATTGGCCGGAAGGTGTATATTGGATCTATAAGGAATCGCCACCAAGGCATATCCTTTCGTTTAATTATTCCACGCAATCATTCATCTAAAATATGAATTATATACGTGGCCATTACATGTATTCTATTACTACTTTTGCTAAATAATATTCTTATAAAAAAAATTATTTTTGCAAGCCACATCTGAAAATTTACTCAATAACATGGCTTTTGATTATCTGGAAGTTTTGGATTCAAGTCTTAATTATTTTGAATATAACTAAAACCATAACATATAATATTATTTTTTCTCAAATTTTCTACAATCTTGTGATTTCTAGATTTTGTTTTGGATATTTTTGAGCTAATAACTTTAGTGTTAATGACATGTCTCATAAATTTCAAGGTTTTTTTATCATAAATGGTTTTCTAAATAAATAATTTTCTCCTATATGAAATTATGCATGGTTTCTTGCACAAAAAAATGTTTAATCTCGTCAGTGACTATTCCAATTATTGTATCTAATCAATAATTGACTATCTAAGCCACCACATTTTTGAGTATTGACTGTAGAAAATGATAAAATGCCACGATTAACTCGTCATTAACTAGCAATTAATGTTTCAACTTGGTAACTCTTTTCACATACAATCTTAAGCAAAAAAGAAAAAAACTCTTTTCACATACATTCAAAAAAATCTTCAAAATTACAGACTAACCCACACAAATAAACTCGAAATCTGCCTCAAGATTTTAAAATCAAAACTTGGAAAATACATTATAAATTCTAATATTAGCAAAATTTATGCCGTGATTAATTAAATACTATATGTTGTTTTCGTGTAGAGTTGAACAATAAAACTGGTTGGAAACGCCGTCACATATAACGTGGTGGTTTCTAATTGGCTAAGTTAGTCAAATGGAAACCAAACCGAAACGGCTAAAGTAAATAATTTGCTTAAAACATATTTAATAATTTAAATGTGTGTGAATAAATTTAGAAGTCGGTTTCATCGACAGCTAGCTTAAACACAAGATAAACGGTCAGGATTAAAGTTGTCAGAATATCGAAGAATCTGACGTGGCTTTTACTATCATTCTTCTTCCTTTTAAAACACCAATCATTGCTTCTCCTTCGCCTGCACATTCTCTCTAAATATTTTTTCTTCCTTCTGAAACTTCTATGTGGTAAAGAAAGAGTAACTTTCTATATATTTTGATATAAAGAGAAGCTAAAGAAGAAAATTTTTACTTGGTGTGTTTTGTAATTTACTGTTCTTGCAATGGTTTTGTTTTGTGAAATCTTTCTTGGTGAAGAAAGTAACCTAGAAGACGGAGAGTGGGTTAACGAAAGATTATAGTATAGTAATCAAACCAAAAAAAAAGTTTTTTTTTCAAATATTTCCTCTGTTTCAGAAGATCATAAGCGAGTTTGTGTTACCGTCTCATCTCTTTAGGTAAAAGTTTTTTTTACTACTTTCTTGATTTTTTTTTACTTTGTTATCAAGAACTTGAGTTTGGTTCTAAACTTTTTCTTGAACAGGTAAGAAACCATGACCACAAGTCTACTAAGCGATCCAACGATGCTAATCTCAACACCAGAGGTCATGATCGCCTCTCACCCACCATCTCAGCACCTACAACAACACAAATCTCATCAGGCACCGTGGACGAGCCAGAGCCAGTGACGTGTGACTGTTGCGGATTAACCGAGGAGTGTACACAATCGTACATAGAGATGATCAGGGAGCGTTACATGGGTAAATGGATCTGTGGTCTATGTTCCGAAGCTGTGAAGTACGAGGTTATAAGAACTAAACGTTTGCTAACTCCAGAGGAAGCTATGGCAAGACACATGAACACGTGTTACAAGTTCAAATCCTCAAGCCCACCTCCTAATCCTACAGGACATTTGATCTCTGCCATGAGACAGATCTTGAGAAGAAGCTTGGATTCTCCAAGAATGCCTAGGTCAATGCCTAGTAGTCCTTCTAAAGATGAAGATGATGATTGTGTTCCAAATGTTTTGTCTAGGGCTGATAGCTGTTTCGCCAGTTTGACCTAAAAAAGCTCATTATTGTAAGAAATTAATAAGTTTTTAAACCGGGTGATAACCGCGGTTTAAGAACCACACCACCTGGTACGGATCCGGTTTTCAGATTGCAAGTTTTCGTCATTAACCAAATTAATTGGTCTCTGTATGTGCTTCTCTTTTTTTGCCGGATTTGTCTATACCTGTGGAAAGTTTTTGGCTAAATGCTTAAAATGTAAAAGTCTTGCTTTGTTTCTTGATTCTTCCATATTGCTAATGACTTTTGTCATTGTGTGCTTAGTAGTTAAACAAGAACAAAAATAATGTTTATACTATTCGATTAAAGATTGATGATAGAAAAGGATATTCTTACTACTTGTATCATATTGAAAAGACATGTATGAACAAAAAACATCGAAGGTAGTAGTAGTAGGGGCCATGCTTATCTTCATGATGATTCTCTATCACAAAATGGAAATTGAATAAGGTGCTTCTTTAAGCCATTACACAATTCAGTGATTTCTTTTTGTTTGGGTCTCAACTTTTACATATTTTGATAAAAAGGGCTATAATGCAACGTATGAATATGTAATTTACTTTATACAATACGTTTTGAGGTATATTGTCTTGTTTATGAATAAATTAGATGGGTTGGTTGTCTAACTTTCACTAACTCACAAATACTATCATTTGTTTCAATATTAACAGTATTCAAAATTTGGAATTTATTCTATTATGATAAACTCCAAAATAAGAATCTTATTTGAGCATAATTGTAACGTGTAAGCACTCACATATTGGCTAAACTACATTGATTCGATTCCTTAACAAGTATATTTTCTTTCAACTTGCTATATAGAATATAATCAAAACCAAAAAAGAGAGAAAATAATTTAGAAGATGTAAATGTAAAACGTATACAACACAAGTTTCTATCTATGTGTGTTGAAAGTATCAAGTTAACAGTAACTTTAGGCAAACAGAAAATTTGAACTCCAAGTTTTGTTTTCTATGTTACTTGCAGAAGTTACTACAATATTTGCTTATCGAGCATCTATTGTCGTTTTACTAATGTTTTCTTAGAATATTTTGTTTGCTTTTGGTATGGGTTTTGATTTACTGCAATTTGTTATAATCTAAACTCTACCCTTGTAATTAAGTTAAACAAAGATGTGTTTTGAGAGATTCATGTTAAATAATTGTGTAGATTTTGAAACCGTGTTGATCTGATAAAACCATTTTATGTCCTGAGTTTGTGGAGATCAGTTTAAGTGAAACATGTAAATTTACTTGTAGCATTTTCAAATGCTATAGTGTCAATAAAGTTGGCATTTGAAGTGTACTACGGACTGTTACATTTGGGGATGGCTTTGACTCTTTTACATACATTATGATAAGAGCTTGGCTTTGTATACTTTAACTTTTTATGATTAGTTCAACTAATCATTTCGTTAAATAATGGAATCATACGTCTGCAGTCCCATTTTTCTATCACTTGGGTTCTTTCTTTTCCCGTCTATGTCAATTACTTTCGATTTCCACTTGCACAAAAATGAACTTTATTCACATATGCATATAAATCTATAATCTTTCTTTTTATTTTGTGCAAAAGAGAATATAGGGAAACATAGTGTACGGTCTTATTGTATAATATAAGTTTTGTTCTTTGCATTTTCATGCTTTAAAGAAAAAAAACAGATATTGAAATCGTCTTACGCGATCTAGCTGGCCCATATGTATTACAGACAAACAAAGCCCAAGTGCCTAAACCTAAAGAAAATATCAGATGGTCCAAGAAACTTGGAATATAATAATTTTTACATATAGTCTAATTTTATATTCATTATAAAGTTGGTCGAAGTTCATATTGGTGTTGTATTTTATATGGATGTTAATTTATCAATGACTCTAAGATCTTTCAACATTTCATTTTTCATGCTGGTAAAAAAGTTATAAGAGCATGATTAATTTTAAGGGGTTTTTAAATTTTTTTTTGTCTGATTTAAAAAAAAATAAAAAATGAATTAATCGCGAGTCGTCACGTGTCAGTGGGGTTCGTGAACAGTTCAAAAAACTCCCAAGAACCGCCTCTTATCGAAGGAGACGAGGAGTTGGTTCTTAATAAAAGTGTGGATCTCACCCCTTAAAAACCCACTTAAAAGGGGGGGTTAATCAAGAGGCTTGGTAATTAGTATGTTTCAAATGTTTCATATTTGTACTCATTTACTGCATAAATTTGTCGATCTTTTTCATTTTGTTTAGCATCGAGTTCTTTGATGTAGAGGGAGACATAGAGAATTGTAAACTCTGAAAATTTGATGTAGCTAACCACTATAAATCCACTGTTGCTTCGTGGACGGTGTGCCACTTTACCTCTTAAGGCATATTCACAGCAATGAAAACTAAAAGCTTGTAGTTTAGTAATACTCGAGTGAATAAACAAAAAGTTGATGTCATGTGGATTTAAAGCCGGTAATGAAAGATAAGAAGATAACTAGATCTTGTGTGGTCTACATAGATATCCACGAGAATGTGACACGTCGGTATGTGTGTTCCACGCACACAACTTTTATCTTTCACGTGCTTGCATGTTCTGCTTTAAATTAATTTTAAAAAGTTTACACGAAAAAGGGAAAACTGAATTTTTGCCGTCGAAATTCTTAAGTGAAAGTTCAATTATTCAACTGTGCCACGACGTTATTCAAATGAAACCCTTGAATTGTCAAGTTAGAGACAACATATGTATTGTGCAAAATTAATATTGATATACAGCTATTTTTGTTTCAGTTCATATATTTGTTTTATACTTGACTTTGTTGATTACAACTTTATCAGAAGTCTTTCTCAAAAAAAAAAAAAAACTTTATCAGAAGTCATACCTATTTTGTAGCGTAGAAAATTTCATGATGACGAGACATAGACAAAGCCTTGTTACTTGAATAATAATAATAATATATAAGACCATGTCTCCGCCATGCATATCTGACAAAACAACTGGTCAAACGGATTATATTAACAAAAAGGAATTATTAAAATATAAACAAGTCTAAAAATATTGGAATAAACATTAACAAATATATTTTTAGCGTCACTAGCTCAATGTTGTTTCAGTTATGCTCCCCAAACATAGCTAGTTGGATCTAAGTTCGATTTCATTGCTACGTTTGATGAAACATATATGGTTTATGTTTTAAGTTCTGTTACATGTGTTATTGTCCCCAATCTAAAAACTAAATTTGAACTAAATTGCCATGGTAGACTAGTTGTGTCGAACTATTTGAATGGTCTACGCTGAATTTGAGCAAAGACTACTTTGAATGTTGTCAATGAAATCAAAAGTACAACTAAACAAATTCACAAATTTCTTTATACTAAATAATTTGAAAATCGGAGTCTCAATCCAAAGGCACCACGTAAACGTACGTGAATATGCTTCTCTAAACACTAAAAGCTTTAAAGAAGTTTCACAAAAGCATTGTGAAGTTTTTAGAGAGGTTCTTAAAAATAAAACTGAGATCGAATCTGATTATAGATGGGTGAAACATGTTTGTCCCAAAAAATTTAAAAGTTTTTATATAATAATAGGTCTTCAAATTACAATTTTATTAAAATTCTTAAAATTGTTTATAGCTTCCGAAATCTCAGATCCGACCGTAAATAAAATCAATAAAATTTTAAAAAGGAAAAAAATAGTTTAAAAACGGATATTAGATACTCACATTTTTTTGACAAATCCATCACACAATTCATTATAACTACATGACATAAGGCGATCATACATTGGCCAAACCTAAGAGGCGGCGCTTGAGCAACTTGTCGTACCAGAATGGTGGCTATAACAACTTAAGACTACTCTAAGACTCTTCTTCCTTGAAAACTCGACGTAGAGATTCTATCTTCATAAAAGTGTGCTGCAAAAGTATTATATTTTCTTACAAAGTGTGAGCATTGATTAGTTTATAAAGGCAGTTGAATTAAACTAGGCATAGATATGTGTATACGTTTATGATTTGCAATATAATTCCCTACAAGAATCAGATACCCTTATTAATTAATTATCAAAAGGAAACTAATCTAAAAAGGAGAGGAAAAAAACAAACTCTAGATAAGTGAGACATCGCGCTAAGGTTTTTGAACTTTTGAAACGTCACCATGTATGCATGTAAATTAGCTTTGTGATTCATGATGATCGGGTCGATAATACATCACGATTATGGCTTTTTATTAATGCTTGATATGCATATATTGATATATATATAAAACTCTCATTTTTACAGTATTTACACAATAGTAACTCTCAGGTTTTAAATGTTGCGCATGACATGTATATATGTCCAAGACATGGTCAACTTTTTTTGGGCGAGAACAGGATGCAATCACCATTTCGGGTTACCTTTCATTATTTTTTTTTAGGACTTCACCTTTAGATTATTTGTCTGCAACTATTATGTATATGTCTTTGTAAAATATCACATGCACTGTTTTGTCAAACTATATTACAAACCGATCTTCAAAATTCGCATCGAATTGTTTATTTAACTTCACTTGTTGTGTTTCTTTAATCCATAAAAAGCCATCGTTTTGCTTTCTTTGACGATCCCGGGATATAATTACCATTTCGGGAAACATCAAGGGTAATTTAGTCATTTCATTAACAGAATCCTAGTGATTAATAACTTTCTCGTTTGCTTCCTTAACCTTTTCGGACGCGTTTGTGTCTGACTCGGAATTCAATTTGACTTAATTACAATAGATACTTTAAAATAGATCTAAAAAAAATTGTCCACACAAAATAGTATTTTAATAGAAAATGATCAAAAAAGATTGCATTAAAAGATGTTATGGGGTGAGATTTTGAAAATAAAATTTAAATTAAAAAATATATTAAAAAATATTAAAATAAAAAAAATAAAAAAAATCTATTTTAATTGTCTTATTTAAGATTATTTTTATGACAAAAACTATTAAAAAACTATTAAAAAGATAGTCATGTTTCTGACAGAAGAAAAACTAGTCTTGTTAATTTTGGTCTTCTATTTTCTGTCTATATAAAATATTAATTTTCCAGAGTATTAACTGATAGAATACTTTTTCTCATAGTCTTAAATATGTTTATTTTATTTTTATTCCTAATCCTAATATAATTTTTTTAATGAAATAGCAATATTTTTGAATGTGAAGATCTCTTGAAAATTTTGGAAATTTGTATAATTTAAATTATTATTTAAAAGTTAATATCCTAACAAAAAATTACCTTTACTTAATTCTCCATTAGATCTATGATTACGGCAGTACTTGAAAACAGAATTTAATTAATATATTAAATTAAAAATGAAACAAGGTATCAGTAATAAATAAATGAAAAGCCTAAATTGAACACTATATTAAAGTGTCCGTATTATTCAGAAAACCTATAACATGTTTTGAAAATGTGATTGACCGAAAGAAGGAAAAATAGGTAAACTATGAATATTCCAATTAAAAAAACGTGTGGACTGAGAATACGCTTTCTCTCTCTAAGCTCATGGCATATAAATAGCTGTCGCCAGCATACTTATTTGTAAATCAGAACGCACTAACAAAAAAGAGCTCTCAACTTCTTCTTGAAAGCTTTCAATCTCTCATCTCATAAAAAAAACAAAAACCTTCAGATTCATTAGTTAATTATACTAATTAATTCATTTGTAGAATGGCTCTAGCTAAAGAGATAATGGGTTCTCGTCTCATCTTTGAGAGACCATCATCACTAGCTTCTTCTCGTCTCTTCATCAAGAAGAAGACACAGAGAACGCAGTTCTCTATCAACCCTTTTGACCTTAGACCAATGAAAGCTGCTATCTCGGGCGGTGTCGTGGCGGCTATAAGCGAGGATTTGGTTAAAACGCTGCGTGTGAACACAAGTAGAAACCAAGAGAAGAAGGAGGAGGAGGAGAAGGCGGTTCAGTTTAAGGTGAGAGCAGTTGTGACGGTTAGGAACAAGAACAAAGAAGACTTTAAAGAGACTTTGGTTAAGCATTTAGATGCTTTTACCGACAAAATCGGTAGGAACGTTGTCTTGGAGCTTATTAGCACTCAAGTTGATCCAAGTAAGTTATAAGTAATTATTTTTTATTTTTACAATTATTATAATTTTTTGATTATTTTCTACCAAATAAATTTCTATAAAACAGAAACGAATGAGCCTAAGAAGAGTAAACCGGCGGTATTAAAAGACTGGTCAAAGAAATCAAATTCAAAAGCGGAGAAAGTTTATTACACGGCGGAGTTCATGGTGGACTCGGCCTTTGGTTCGCCGGGAGCCATCACGGTGACTAACAAACACCAAAGAGAGTTCTTCCTTGAAAACATCACCATCGAAGGCTTTGCATGTGGCCCTGTTCACTTCCCATGTAACTCATGGGTCCAATCCCAAAATGACCATCCATCAAAACGTATTTTCTTCACTAATCAGGTAATTAATTAACTCCTAATCAATACAATCAACTAACCCCGTTAAATGTGAATTTATTACTATAGTAATATCATGGTGGGTCCAAACCTTGTGTTAGTTAACAACCGTGACTTTCAACTAACATACTTTGGTCTGAAAAATAAAATGTTTGTTACAAAATTTCGCAGCCCTATTTGCCTAGCGAGACACCGTCAGGTCTAAGAACATTAAGGGAGCAAGAGTTGGCTAATCTAAGAGGAAATGGTAAAGGAGAAAGGAAGTTATCAGACAGAATCTACGACTTTGATGTCTACAACGACATAGGAAACCCCGACATATCACCCGAACTAGCCCGTCCAACATTTGGTGGTCGTGAGTTTCCTTATCCTAGACGCTGTCGAACAGGCCGGCCTTCCACAGATACTGACCTAATGTCCGAGAGACGAGTTGAGAAGCCTTTACCAATGTATGTGCCACGAGATGAGCAGTTCGAGGAGTCTAAGAAGGATACCTTTGCTGCGTGTAGGCTTAAGGCGGTGTTACATAACCTTGTACCTTCACTGAAAGCTAGTATTTTGGCTGAGGACTTTGCTAACTTCGGTGAGATTGATAGTCTTTATAAAGAAGGCTTGCTTCTCAAGTTAGGGATTCAAGATGATATGTTCAAGAAGTTTCCTTTGCCTAAGATCGTCACTACTCTCCAAAAATCTAGTGAAGGGTTACTCAGATACGATACTCCCAAAATAATTTCAAGTAAGCACACTCATTTACTTCTAATCATATTTGATTAAATTTTTTAATCTTTCTTTTTTTAAACATTAAATCGTTTTTAATGATTTATTGAGGTTCATGAATTAACTAAAACATGTGCTATCACATAAAAATCATTTTGTTTGCTATGCTCTATGTACTTGAGTATTTGGAACCAACAATGGAAGTTGCTTAAACAAAGAAACATGCTTCACGTGCTTAATTCATTTGGTTATAGTTGTGCTCACCTATAGGCTAAAGGTTAAATTGTCTGGTAGCTATATTAATTTAAGAATAATTCAATTAAAAACGCGTTTGTGTGGGTTATATTATTTTTCTAAACTGCTTACTTAGATCTTCTTATACTATAGTTTAATCTAATGGCTCTTTTAATATTAATTTAGAGGATAAATACGCATGGCTTCGAGATGACGAGTTCGCACGCCAAGCCATAGCTGGGATCAACCCAGTCAATATAGAACGAATCACGACCTATCCACCGGTCAGCAATCTCGACCGCGAGATCTACGGTTCCCATCTAGACTCTGCACTCACTGAAGACCACATCATCGGTCACCTTGACGGCTTGTCCGTCCAAAAAGTAAGAATCTATATATGATCTCACTAGCTTACACAAATACGAAAGAAAACTACTTTGACTAAATTATTAATTCATGTTTTTGATTAAAATTTTCAGGCGTTAGAGACTAACAGATTGTTTATGGTGGACTACCACGACACATACTTACCATTTCTAGACCGAATCAACGCATTGGAAGGACGCAAGGCTTACGCGACACGAACCATATTGTTCTTGACTCATCTCGGTACACTCAAGCCTATAGCCATCGAACTAAGCCTCTCAAAGTCCAAACGAGTTGTCACACCACCGGTAGATGCAACCTCTAACTGGAAGTGGCAGCTAGCCAAGGCCCATGTTGGGTCCAATGACGCTGGCGTCCACCAGCTTGTGAACCACTGGTTACGTACACACGCGTGTTTGGAGCCGTTTATACTAGCTGCTCATAGACAACTAAGCGCGCTACATCCCATATACAAATTATTAGAACCTCACATGAGGTACACTCTAGAGATCAATGCTGTGGCACGACAGACTTTGATTAGCGCGGATGGTGTGATTGAGTCTTGCTTCACTGCTGGTCAGTACGGCCTGGAGATTAGTGCAGCCGCCTATAAGAATCAATGGCGGTTCGATATGGAAGGCCTCCCTGCCGATCTAATCCGAAGGTAATGTCTGAATAAAATTATTTCACTATTGAAATTTAAAATGATCTATCAAATCGAAATAGAACAACCTATAAAATACAAATCTCAACTAATACGTCTCTTAAATTTGATCACTAATGGTTTTATAACTTATAAGACATATAAACATTATATTATATGGTCTAATTTTTATTTAATTTTTAATCTAATTTTCAGGGGAATGGCTGTTCCTGACCCAACACAACCACATGGACTTAAACTACTTGTCGAAGACTACCCATACGCCAACGACGGTCTCTTACTCTGGTCCGCGATCCAAACCTGGGTCCGAACCTACGTGGAACGTTACTACCCAAACCCAAACCTAATCAAAACCGACACAGAGCTCCAAGCCTGGTACTCCGAGTCAATCACCGTAGGTCACGCCGACCACCGCGACGCCGACTGGTGGCCGGAGCTTTCCACCGTCGACGACCTCGTCTCCATCATCACCACCCTAGTCTGGCTCGCCTCGCACAACACGCCGCTCTCAACTTCGGACAGTACCCTTACGGCGGCTACGTCCCGAACCGACCACCGTTGATGCGACGGTTAATCCCCGACGAGTCGGAGCCCGAGTTCGCGAGCTTCGTCGAGGATCCGCAGAAGTTTTTTTTCTCGTCGTTGCCGAGTTTGCTGCAGACGACGAAGTTCATGGCGGTGGTTGATACGTTGTCGACGCACTCGCCGGACGAGGAGTATATCGGGGAGAGACAGCAGCCGTCGATATGGACGGGAGATGGGGAGATTGTGGACGCGTTTTATGGATTCTCGGCGGAGATCGGACGGATAGAGATGGAGATTGAGAAGAGGAATAAAGATCCTAGCCGTAGGAATCGGTGTGGAGCCGGAGTTTTGCCGTACGAGTTGATGGCTCCGAGTTCTGAACCGGGTGTTACGTGTAGAGGCGTGCCTAATAGTGTATCAATTTAGAGTAATTTAGTATTTAAATATAGTATAGGTAAATAAATAGATTTTAGAAGCAAATAAAATTAGTTATGATTTGTTTGTTTTTTATTTCTTGGCAGAAATTGATGTATATCTCCAAGGATTTGAGAAAAATTGATGATGTTGATAACATAAATAAATTTACATTACAATAATTAAATAAAATTTGTTAAGATTACTACCTTTTGATATATTTTTAAGTATCATGATTTGCTGTTTATTGTGTGAAAATGACACGTTTCTTCTGTTCTGAAAAGATTTCTATTTTAGAAAAAAATCATTTCAAAAAATACATTTTAATGTATTAATTAATATAAATTATAAATTTTAAAATGTTTATTACAATTTTATTGGTTAAAAATTATAAAGAATAGCGAATAACAGAGACTAATACATTGGTAACTAAAATTTTATATATTTTTTTATATATTTTTCTTTTGCTAAAATAAATTAAGTTATAAGAAGTGCTATATAAGTAAAGTTAATTTATTGTTTCCATAATGTACTGCTTTGCATTTGGCTACAGGGTTCATGAACCTCTGTTATACTTCTTTGTCATTCAGGACCCTGTAGAAAATTAGAGGAGACGTAAGCAATCACAGAAGTGTTTTTTTCTACACGTCTTTGAGTGGGGTTTGGTGAGACTAAGAAGTCTTTCTTCATAACCAAGGTATGTAATCTAACCTGGCTTCATGTGAAACCGTTCTGTCTGAAATTTGGAACATGCTTTTGTAGGTACTCAGATTCTAGAACATTGACTAGAAGCACAAGCTTACACCACTTAAACTCAGTTGGTGAACTATACAGTCATTCAGGATGTGATGTTCTGAGTCAGATTGTTGCATCAGTGCGAGAGCGTACGTTAGGATGCAGTGGGGGGCACTTGCCCACCATGGAATTAATTAATGTAGTTTAGTTTTTAATAGCCAATTGAAGTTATGCCCTATTGTTATATTATGTTCTGCCCCTGTACTTTAAATAATTGAACATACTGAAAACAGTTGTGAATAATTATTATAAACCAAAAGCCCCAATTTGCTATTAATTTTATTATCTACAAACCACATGACTAATGAATTGGGCCATTGATTCTTAATTTATCAGAATCTAATTCCAATTTAAGATGGAAGTCCATTTAAAAATTAGGGATTTATGTGTTACAAAACACAGCTCAAGAGCCACGTATCGTCGTCGTCATCTACTCGTCTCTCAATCTCTTCTTTCCCTCTGAATTTTGTTTTTGCAGTCGAATCACGTACACAAAGTCTCTTCCCCAGGTAAAATTTTTTCTATTTATTTAGTTAGATTAGATCTATGTTAAATGTTTGTTTAATTTTCCTTCAGTGCTTTTTGTTCCAAAACTGTCTGATATAATTTTGGTTGGTTACTTGGTTTTAGACTCGAATCACACACACACACAATTACTTAATTTACTTTAGACTCAACAAGAATATTTATATGATTTTGGCTTCTACGTGGCAAATTTTATTGGTCAATATAATGAACTATGTTTAGTAAGATCTAAGGGAATTGACTTTTATATTAATTATTATTTCTAGTGATTTGCAGAAAAATGGAGCGATATTTTAACAAAACAAATGCTCATGCTTTTAAAAGAATTTGGATAGCTCTGATGGTTTGATGGCTTTACCATGGGATCCGGCTCAAAGAAAAAAGATATCGCAAAATCTTTCTAACCAAAGAGAAGAAGTAAGAAGAAAATATTTAACTAGAGGTCCATGTCAACCATATGGTCATACTTTTCAGAAGAAAAGTTTTGGAACAACAATGAGGCGATTAATCCGTTTGGTTTGAGAAGTATGGTAATTGGCTAGAGTATAGCGTCTCAAAAAATAAAGCATTCTGTTTGTGTTGCTACTTGTTCAGAGATGACATACCAAAACAAGGTGGAAATAATGCTTTTGTGACAGAAGGTTTTCTTGTTGGAAAAAACCTGAGGCGTTATCTGAACACGTAGGTGGAATCAATAGCTTTCATAATATTGCTGTTAAGAGATGTGATGATTTGAGTGAATCAAGCGCAGTCAATTGTGCATGCTTTTTATAAGCCAAGATGATGTGATGAAAAATGAATATCGCATCCGGTTAAATGCTTCAGTTGATGCTTCTAGGTACTTGTTAAGACAAGGATTACCTTTCGTGGTCATGATGAAGAAAAGATTCTGCTAATAAAGGAAACTTTGTAGAGCTCTTGAAGTACACTGGAGAACAAAATGATGTTGTAAGCAAGGTTATTTTGGAGAATGCTCCAAAAAAATTACAAGATGGTTTCTCAAGTGATCAGGAAAGATATTGTACACTGTTTTGCTCAAGAAGTACTAAAATCAGTCATAGAAGAAATTATCATGGAGTGTTTGGTTTGATGTTGATGAGTCTGCAGATGTTCGAACAAAGAGCAATGGCTGTTGTTTCCGGTTTGTTGATAAAAGTGGATCAGTTAAAGAAAGATTTGTGGGAGTTATTCATGTAAAAGAAACGTCTTCTTTATCTCTAAAATCTGCAATTGATATTATTTGCAAAACATGGGGTTGAGCTTGAAAAAAGTGAGAGGACAAGGTTATGATGGAGCAAGCAATATGAAAGGTCAGTTAATGGGCTGAGAGCATTGGTTGCTAAAGGAAAATGGTTCAGCCTATTATGTCCATTGTTTGGCTCATCAACTTCAGCTAGTTGTGGTGGCAGTGCGAAAAAGCACTTTGAAGTTAGTAATTTTTTTTGATATGGTTTCTACATTGCTGATGTGGTTTGTGGCTTCTCTGCAAGAGGAAAGATATGCTCCTTATTGAATCGAAAAGAGGGTGGAGGAAGGAATGAGAGTGGTGACATTAATGCTGGAACAGGACAAAATCAAGAGATTTCTCTTCCAAGACCCGGAAAATACTCGTTGGGGTTCTCATTATAAAACCTTGCTGCGTTTTTGTTGAGTTGTTTCCTCCAATCATTGAAATCCTTGAATGTGTTCAAGATGAAGGTGCTGATGACTCAAAAAGATGTCAAGCATATGGTCTTCTCAAGTACTTTCACACATTCGATTGTGTGTTCTATTGCAATTGATGTTGTTTATTTTGGGAGTAACTGAGAATATTCAATGCTTTGCAAACGAAGAATCAAGATATTTCAAAATGCCATGTCACTTGTAGATTCAACTAAGCGGGAGTTGCAAAAGTTTCGAGAAGATGGATGGGATTTGCTGATGGTAAAGTTCTATTTTTCTGTGAAAAGCATAATGCTAATATGCCTGTGATGGATGAAGAATTTGTGGATTTAAGGAAGCCAAGAAGAAAACAGGTGTAACCAATTTGCACCATTACAAGGTTAATTGCTTCTACACTGTTATGGATTTGCAGCTTCAAGAACTTAATGATCGCTTTACTGAGGTAAACACTGAGCTGCTTATTTGTATGGCTTCTTTAAGTCCTGCTAATTTCTTCCGTGAGTTGATAAGTCAAAGCTGTTGAGATTGGTTAAATACTATCCAAATGACTTCAGCTTTGGGGAGTGTCTATCTATTGAGCATCAACTTGGAATCTACATTGACAATCTAAAAAACGATGAGCGGTTTAAGAATTTGAAGAATCTTGGGGATCTTTCTCGTCTGATGGTGGAAACCAAAAAACATCTTGTACCATCCTTTAGTTTATAGGCTCTTAAAGTTGGTTTTAACGTTGCCTGTTGCTACTGCAAGTGTTGAAAGGTGTTTTTCGACAATGAAACTAGTGAAGACAGCCACACGCAACGGATTGGAGACGAGTTTTTTAAGTGATTGTTTAATATGCTATATTGAAAAGAGTTGTTTGAGACTATTACAAATTTGATGCAAAAGTCCAAGTAGTACTGTCCCTTTTGAACAAGCACACAGTTCAGACTTACACATCTGAAGTTACAAAACTAAAAAACTGACAGCTAAATATCTATGTAGCTCACTTATTAAGCTACCTCCTAAGGTATTTTCACTTATCTATACCTATATACAAAAACTAAATAATTATCCTTTGTGTGATTGTTTACTCCCCTTGTGTGTATAAACTGGTTCCTAGACTCTTGTACAGAGTAGTGTCTGAGTATACGGTCCGAGACCTCATTGCCTTGTGCTTACGTCTCTTCTCTCGACCTCCTTGATGTTTTGGACATACCTTTGCTTCTTCTTTTACGACTTTGACATCATCCGTACATTTGATGTCATGGACAATGTACACAAATGGCCCGTTTTGGATGTCTTTGAAGTCTAGAATCGGCTCAAGGGTCTTGACCACAGTGGTCATTGTGGGTCGTGACTTAGGGTTGTGGCTCAGGCACTGGTAAGCCAACTCAGCTGCTTTTCTGATACCTTCAAAAGAGTATCTCCCTTCAAGACTTGGGTCTATGATCTGTTCAAGCTTGTTGGGATCCTTTAACATAGGTCTTGCCCATTCCACTAGCTTCCTCCCTTTCTGTGACCGGTACTTCTCCACTGCCTTTCTAGCTGTTAGCATCTCCAAAAGCACCACACCGAAACTGAACACGTCGCTCATAGTTGTCAAATGACCTGAAACGTACCAAGAAACATGTTAGCTAAGAGTGTAATGGCTATGTGGTTTATAACAAGTAACCTTCTAGCTATGTTTCTTAACCTGCTGAGATGTATTCAGGAGCTGCATAGCCTTCTGTTCCCATCACACTTTTGGTGAAGTTTGAGTCTTCTGCCTCTGATCCATCTGTGGCTAAGCCGAAATCTGAAAGCTTAGAGCTATAATCCTGTAAAGTTTCAGATATAGAGTTATAAGTCATTTGACATGAGAATAGATATAATGAGATGCAAGAAGCTTTCGAATTACCGAGCTCAAGAGGATGTTGGAAGGCTTAAAATCTCTGTAGATGACAGGTTTCTCTTCCTTGTGAAGGAATTCAAGGCCTTTTGCAGCACCAAGAAGAATCTTCACTCTTGTTAACCAAGGCAAGGCTCCACCATACTCTGCATTGTACCAAACATTACTCATATTATTAGTCATCTGCATCTCTCTATAACAATGGAGTGATTTAATTGACTCACTTTGAAATAGATGGTCTTCAAGATTGCCTCGTTCCATGTATTCATAAACTAGAAGCCTGTGATCATCGTCACAGCAGTATCCAATCAAGTTCACAAGATGTGGATGCTTCAACTGACCAAGGATTATAACTTCAGCCTATAAAAGTCCAAGAAACATATTCATATGAGCTGAAATATAATACTTGAAATGTTATTTAGTCAATATGAATATGAAGAAAAGAATCAATACCAGCCACTCTCTATGGCCTTGTCCACCTTCTTGTTTCAAGGCCTTGACAGCAACAGGTTGAGCTTTCAAACCAGTCTTGAGATTATCATCAACAAACCCTTTGTAGACTTCTCCAAATCCTCCTTCACCGAGGTAGTTATGCTTTGAGAAGCCTTGTGTGATCGTTTTAAGCTCTTCGTAGGTGAAGATGTGAATGTCTATGAGAAAAGAGTTTGAGAAGTCGTTGAGTGAGATGGTTGAACTGCTGAAATCAGACAAGGATACTCTGCTTCGAACAGAGGTTTGTCTGGATAGCAAAAGAAGTCTTTCCTTTGTTGGGTTTGTTGTTTTAGTCTTCTGGTTTGTGTTGTTGATGCAGCTTATAGGAAGACATATGTTCTTCCAAGAAAATCTCATTGCTTTCTTTTGGGAGAATTGTTTTTTTTTTTGAGTTTCTTTGAGAAGATGTTGTCTCTCTATATTGTTAAATGGTTTGTTTTGATGAATATATATATATATAGGAGATGATGAAACTTCTTTGAAAAGAGCTATTGAGAAATGAGAGAGAGAGAGGTGAGATATTGGTGAAGACTCTTAAAAGTAAAGTCTTTAGTCTTAAGAAGACATCTATTAGGAGACATCAGCCACTAAGCATAACAAACTGTGAATAAAAAATGCAAAAGAGTAAGACCATCTCCAATGGGGGTTCTTCCCATTGGAGTTCTTAATATATGTATTATGTAAGTATATATGTATGTATATATTATATATGTGTAAATAATTGTGGGGTCCATAATTAGTGTGGAACCCCATAAAGAAGGGTTCTTAATAATTCTTAAAACTCTCTTTTAAGAACCCTTACCTATTATTGTGGACCCCACAATTACTTATACATATATAATATATACATACATATATATATACATAACACATATATTAAGAACTCCAATGGGAAGAACCCCCATTGGAGGTGCTCTAAGAGGTTTTTGTAAGACTCAATTCTTCTTCTTTTTATTATTTTACAGCTAATTATGAATCAGTCTTACTCTAATAAGTGTTTATAAAATGAATCTATAACAAATAAGTTTTTAAAATAAAATATATTAGCTTTGAAAAAAAATTTATACAGTTTAATTAATACTTTGCATTTCTGTAATAATTTTGTAACATCGAATTTAAAACCACAGCCAATAAAACTACAACTCAAATTCCAAAGAAATAAACTAAAACTATAGTACTGGCTAATATAAAGCCTTCAAGTTGCACAATTTTTTAATTAGCAAAAATAAATTTTGTTTTCTATTATTTTTATTCCATTTTTACCTTCTCTCATTCCAAATTTAATGTTTTTGGTTGGTTAATGATAACTTTGGTATACTTTTTTATAACAGCTTAGTGTGTGTTATTATAATGTATGTAAGACACTTTCATAGGCAGTTCTGGATCCATTAGAAACTTCTTTGACTAACTCAAGCCATCTCATTATTTTTATGCTTATTGGATACTATCAGTCGATACTATCTCAAGCCATCTCATTATAATGTATGTAAGACACTTTCATAGGCAGTTCTGGATCCATTAGAAACTTCTTTGACTAACTCAAGCCATCTCATTATTTTTATGCTTATTGGATACTATCAGTCTATCATACACTTGTAAGTTGTTAATGAAATAGTTATATATGTATGATAATATTCATTATCATCTAGAAGAATGTTGCTTCTGCTAAGTTAACATAAATTCATTTTCATCTAGAAGAATGTTGCTTCTGCTAAGTTAACATAAATTCATTTTCATCTAGAAGAATGTTGCTTCTGTTAAGTAAACTGTGTTAGTTCTCTCAATGATGATTGTCATTTGGTTGTTTTATGTCTCTTTCTATCTGTGAAGTTGGATATTGAGAATGTGTAATCCAATACATTTCGCTTTGTCCATACCATTGACTTGAAACAATTGTATGATATATTTTCTCCGTTAGTCTGAGCTGTGAAAAAGCAAATGAGATTTTCTATACCTTATTTAAAGTCGGTCAATTATATTTTGTTATTTCCTATTATTCGATTATTGATAAAAAGAAGCAGAGCAAATTGTTTTTAATAATTTTACCTATATTTCATAGATAACGAAATTTTATAGAAATATCATCAGATCTCACTGATCTGCCACTATTGTTTCATTCTTTTGGAGATTAAGATAATTCAATTAATATTTATAATCAAACGATATAAATTAAAAAGCCTTACAACGATAAAAAATATGGTCGCATGCGCAAGAAAATTGTGTTCGAAATTTGTTTTGTGCTTTATATTTTTGAATCAAAACTAAATTGGTTATGCACTTATGTTATTACGTGGTGGACGTACGAGATAATGCAACATATTCGTTTACAATAGATATTAGCTTACCCGAAGCCAACGAAGATTAGCTTTTCGTTAAGGTCAATTTCCTCATTATCATTAATTTATTTTTCAACATTTTTAAATATTTTTGAGAGCGACGGGGCAACAACTTTATTACCATTTTCTAAAAAATAATATCTATTATAATTTGGGGTTTTCCAGTAATCTCTTATTTTCCTTCTAGCTTATAAAAATAATATCCACTAAGAGCTTTTATCTGATTTTGGAAGATACTTGAGTTTCATATATCTTGAAGTAGTAATATAATGTAAGCTCTTTTAGTTAAGTGGTTTAACTAATAATTTATTAATATATATACATCTTAGAGTTTGGATTAGAAATTTTAAATAAGATAAAATATGCAGATTTCAAAAAAAACTTTTATAATTTTTCTACATGGTGCAAAGCAGTATAGTCAGATCTTATAGAGGAGTGTAGGATAATGTAGTCAAATATAAATTCTCGCAACAAAGGTAGAATTGTCGATCATAAAATTATTTTGTATTTTTTTGTATAATTTGTAGTAAAATAATTAACTGGTGTTAAAAAGTCGAAGGAATGTGTAAAAGTAAGGTAGCTTTTATTATGTTTATCATGGAAAAAAATGCTATAATTACATCGAAAAAGGAAAAGCTATAGTTTGTTAATGGTTTTGTCAAAAAACTATAATTTCTTAACGCTGTTGTTTATTAAGAAACTGATACATCTTTTTGATCCAAGACTCAAACAAAGGTGTGAATTGTAAAAGTCTAGTGACACATTTAGCAGGTGACGTAGATATTTTTCAAATTCCACAAATCTTTGTATCAAGTTATCAATTGCATTTTTTGCTAGAAATCATATTATCATTTTACATGTACTCAGATATTTATAATTTTTTTTTGTTTTTTTTATAAATTGCTTTTAGAGAAGTGGCAAAGGTAAAATTATTTTATATGTATCATATTATATATACATGATATATAGTCACACATATATTTTTGTTTATTTTTTTTCGAATTGAAATGTTAAATTTAAACTCAAAAAAAAGACCTTACATCCATTGTGTTTTTATCTCTGTTTTAAAGAAAAGAAAACCAAACATAAAAGCAAAAACCTCCAAATTTCCTATCTGCTACTAAACCAAAATTGCAGGCTTCCTTTATACTTCTCATCTCCTCTTCTTTGAATCACTGTGCACTGGTTTCTCATATTCCTATCAAGTCTTTTAGCCAAGATCTCTACCGGAGTGACCTTTTCACCATGCCTTCTCCTATTACGTTCACGCCAAATGGTATGAATAGTAGATTGAAAAAGATATCTCATAGTAAACAATTTCACACGACTCCAAGCTCTTCTTCCCATTAGCATATCGATAATATCATCCCATTTAACAGTGAACTGATCACGGAGGATACCTCTCACGAGCTTCTCCCACACCTGAGCTGAGTAGGTACACTCAAAGAAAAGATGGGTTAATGTCTCCAAAGGTTGCTGACATAAGACCCGTTGTCAAGCGATTCCTCATAGCAATCCAAGTAACAACAGAGTACTTAGGAGTGGCATGTTTAAACCAAACTACCTTATGCCAGTGACAAGGAAGGTGCTTTTCACGAATACTAAGCCAAGTACTCCTTGTTGAAAAAACATTCTTATAGTTCCCTTTCTCATCCTTCCATAAGGAAATGTCATCCTCCATATTCCATTTCTCCTTTACTTTTTCTATTTCCTCCTCAATCCTGTTAAGATCATGGATTCTATGGAACCTCCTTCTACGCCGATTTAAACCATCTTACACACTGGCATTGAGCTTAATTCCCATATCAATATGACTTCCTTCCCCTACCACCTCAATCAAACGCCCTAAGGGACTCCATTTGTCATACCAGAAAGACGTATTCATGCCATTATTCACTTCAACACCATAGAATTTCTTAGCAATATCTCTGCTT
Source organism: Moricandia arvensis (assembly GCA_905132765.1). Classification (NCBI taxonomy): domain Eukaryota; kingdom Viridiplantae; phylum Streptophyta; class Magnoliopsida; order Brassicales; family Brassicaceae; genus Moricandia; species Moricandia arvensis. Next base: position 21,440 of record CAJHQP010002162.1, read on the forward strand.
TTTAGAACTTTCTTCCACATCCATGAGCCACTCTGCGTATTGTCTTTAACCGTCCACAGAGAACCCTTCCTAATCAGGTAGACTTTGACCCAATTTACCCAAAGCGAGTGAGATGAGAGAATCCTCCAAATGAGTTTTAGGCAACTCACCTGGTTGGCTTCTTTTAGAGGTCTTAACCCCAAGCCACCTTCCTGCTTCAACTTACAAATATCAACCCACGAAATCTTTGCTTTTCTTCCATTCAAATCCGGCCCTGACCACAAGAAAGCTGAACATATCCTCTCAATCTCTTCGATACAGCTATTCGGGAGCCTAAACGCAGCCATCCAGAAGTTTGTGAGACTTCCAATGACTGAGGCAATCATCTGTAATCTTCCTGCATACGATAGGAATCTCCCCCTCCACGAGCCAATCCTCTTTCTGATCTTCTCAACTAATGGGATAAAATCATTGACAGTCATACTTCTTTTTAAGAGAAGAAGGCCCAGATACCTTACCGGAAGATTTCCCGGAGTAAACTGCGACTGTCTAATAATCTCATCACTCTCTTGAACAGACCCAGCTAAGTATAAAACCGACTTCTCCTTACTGATCTTCAATCCACTGATTTTGTCAAATTTTTCAAAAACCTTGAGAACTCCCTTAATAGAACTCTCAGTTCCATCAGTGAAGACCATAAGGTCATCCGCGAAACATAAATGAGTGAGATCAATCTTCCTGCATCTCGGATGAAAACCAATTTTTCCCTTTTTCACAGCCACATCCAACATCTTAGATAGAACATTCATACAAATCACGAAAAGATAGGGAGAGAGGGAGCATCCTTGCCTTAAGCCTCTGTTACTCTGAAAGTATCCTGCTAACTCCCCGTTCACTTGCACAGAGAAAGAAGCAGAAGTCACACACAAAGACACCCATTTAATGAATTTACTCGGGAACCCCAAAGCCTCAAGCGTATTGATCAAGAAAGGCCACTGCACTGAATCAAATGCCTTAGAAATATCAATCTGCAAAGCACAACGAGGTGAGATATCATCCCTGTGATAATCTTTAACCAACTCCATTGCCAAAAGGACATTCTCCATCAAAAGCCGCTCTTTAATGAAAGCAGATTGATTAACAGTAATAAACTGAGGAAGAACACACTTCAATCTATTTGCAAGAATTTTAGATATCACCTTGTAAAGCACGTTACAACAGGAAATGGGCCTGTAGTCCTTCATCATTTTCACCTCGTCTTTCTTCGGAATCAATGCCAAGATCGTTGAGTTCACACCCTTCGGCAGAAATCCTTTGATAAAGAAAGATTGTATAGCAATCGTAACATCTTCACCAATGATCTCCCAAGCACCCTTGAAGAACTCCGTAGTGTATCCGTCAGGGCCAGGAGATTTATTGCTCGGCATATGGAATAACACATCCTTTATCTCTTCTTTAGTGACATCTCTCTCCAATTTAATTGAGTCAACAACACTACAATTAAATCCCAACAAATCCTTCAAATCACTAACCGAGACTCCCTCAAACTCCAACGGCTTATGAGTCATGAACTCAGCAAAAAACTGTGTAGCTTCATGTTTAATCTCATCTTCTGTTTTAGCAATAGTACCATCAGTACGTGTGATCTCGTGAATAGCATTTCTTATCTCTCTTATTTTCGCAGAGCAATGAAAATATTTGTTGTTTCCATCTCCTACATCAAGCCAGTGGATTTTTGATCTCTGCTTCAAAAATTCCTCCTCAAGCTCTGCAAGTTTCTGCCATCTGAACATCGCATTACCTTCCACTCTAATCTTCTCCACAGTAGGACACTCCATAGTTTCATTCTGTTTAGTACAGAGATCCAAATACGCTTCTCTAGTTTTCTTAGATAACTCACTCAAATGCTGTTTGCTCAGATCACGAATAGGCTTCTTCAAAGCCTTCAACCGCTTGGTAAGCATATACATCGCCGAAGTCGAGTGATGCAACTCATCATAATTCTTCCAGTTATCCTCCATAAAACCACCAAACTCCGGCAACTTTGCTAATATGTTTGCAAACTTAAATGGTTTACGCTTCTTACCACCTCCTTGCTTCAGATGAATTCGACATCTCAAATGGTCCGAGCAACCACCTGATTCAAAAACACAATAAGATCCATTACGAATAAATAATAATTGTAAATATATGATTTAACGTAGGTGGTATGGTATATATGATTTCAAAATATAATTGTAAATGAACAAAACTGATTTGACCTGGAAATTCAAGTGGCACTTGACTATATAAGGATCCATTACGAATAAATAATGTGAAAATAGATCAATGCATCTAATTAATCATACCAGCAAGTTACAATAGAAAGTAAATAAGAGGAATTGGATGAAATAATCGTATTTTCTTTCCACATGAATGACCCCATTAATAAAAAAAGTATGTGTATACATAGGATTAAAGAAATGAACAAGAGAGAAATGTAATCATGATTTCAGGTGTTTCCATATAAGATCCCGATTTTTCAAGTATATTTGAAAAAGAGGAACATATAATAAAATAAATATTCAGAAAATGAGTTTTAAAAAATAATTTTAAGGCAGCCGCGGAGTGTGGTTACGTTGCTTTTGACCTTGGTCCATTTTAGATCGATAATTTATATTCAGATAATCACGTCACGTGTCTTTATGTTCTTGTTTTAAAGCAACTAAACTCGTTAAGTCCTCTTCTGTATTAAATTTACGCGGCCAGAAAAATATTTGTAAGAAGCTTCATAGACCTTTTCAACTGTACATTAAAGTAGAATTATTTACTTTTTATCAAAAGGATATCTAGAAAAGTAATTATATTAACAAATGATTGTATTTTTAAGGTTTCGTAGAGTTAATTATTCAGTATTCAGGATATAAAATAATATAAAATTATTTTCAAAATTTAAGAAACAAAAAATTCATTCATGAGTTACATTGTAAAGTTCAGTTAGTTCGTAGTGTATAACACCTTCATTATATGTCACTCCGGATTCAGGATTTATAGTAAAAGATGAGTTTTTCATATAGCTTAGGGTTTTTAATACAAAAGCTGTAAATAAGGAAACTCTTGGGAAATAAATTGTAAATAATAAAAATTAAAAATTAACGTTGAGTGTATTTGAAGAAGCGGCCCATGGGCTGTAAATTAATTACCCAAATATAACTTTTATTTATTAATTTTTTTTGTCATAGCCAATCCTAAGAGAAAATAGCAAATATGGATATGTAACAGCTTGATGACTAAAATCATTTTCTGATTTGTAGAATTATTGTCGATGTTAGTAATGACGACATGTATATATGCACTATACCATAGAAACATCAAACCGAATTTGTATTCGTTTTTTTCACCACTTAATTATGTTGCCGGAAGAATTTCGATTCAAAACCGATTTTCGATATAGCCAAATGAAACATTAGTATTAAAAATTTTAAATTTTTGAGAGTTAATATGTAAAATCGTTTTGATTTAGAATCTCTATATTGGTATATAGATCACATAATACGCTCATCAATACAAAAAAACTATGCAGGTTTTTCTTTGAAAAAAGGTATATAGATCACATAATACGTTTTTCTTTTCAATAGTAGCCACATGTATCTTCTATACTGGTTAAATTTTTAGAAAAAAATAAAACTTAAGTAAATTCTATTCAAAGATAATTCTCTTTTTTAGAAAGCCACTTGGAGTTCTTAATCATTGTGGGTGCTCTAATTTTGTAAATAAAAAAACTGTGTACATGATTAGGCATTATATCTCGTACAAAGTCCCGATTAGACCACTTAAAGGCCGCAGATTCCTGGCACATAGATTTCTTCTTTCCTCGTCGTAATTGTGTGCTTATTTTATGCTCCAAAATTAAAATTGTAACATCCTAATTTTTGATATATAATGTAAAATTTAATAAAATTGATTTGGTTATCTATATCACTAAAGTAAACTTACATTTTCTAACATACATTTGTTTAAAATTTTAGGATTAAATGTGATTATGTTGAAGTAGTATAATGATGAGTAATCTATCGAGAAGTGATTCGTAATATCGTGTGAGTGAGACTAACGTAAGAAGAAATGTCGGGTGGTGATTGCATGGTCAGTAAACAAGAATTCGAGTTTTGAAAAATTTACGCACTGACCATTGGAACGAGAAGGAGCCCATAGGCCGAGAGAGCATGCATGAATGACTCATTAACCATGGATGGTTAAGACGTTACAAATGGTATCAGATGTGGTTAGCCATCTCGATTCTGATCTAAGAGCGTCTTGAGACTTGTTGTGGTGTGCAACGAAAGCATTACGCTCTGTGAGTGGAGGTGAATTGTAACATCTCAATTTCTGATATATAATGAAATGCTTAATATAATTGATTTGATTACATATATCATCAAAGTGCATTTACCTTTTCGGGCATACATCCATTTAGAACTCTAAGATTAAGTGTGTTTATGTAGAGTAATAAAATAATAAGTGACCTATCGGAAAGTGATTCGCGATACCGTATGAGTGAGGCCAAATCACGGGAAAATATCAGATAATGATTGTAAGATCAGTAAACAAAACTTTTGAACCTTGTAAAATTTACCACTGACCGTTGGAGCTGATGGAACCATAGACCAAAAGAACGGGCATGAGTAACTCATTAACTATAGACGATCGGAACATACAAAATAGACATCTGAAACAATAAACTAAATGATAAAAAGATAAGATTGAGACCTTAACACGTTTCAAATTTAATTTATCGATTACAAAAATTAAATCATGTTATTCTTGAATATCAACGTAGATATGGACTCATCTTTTTTTTTTTTTTTTTTGCTAAAAATATGGACTCATCTTTTCTAACTCCATTTTATATTCGAAAAGATATATAAGACTGCATCTTTTTATAAATATTAATTCCATTAAAAAAAAAGAAACTCAAGATTCTAAATCACATTAAAGAGTAACATTAAAAGATCTGAGGGAAAGAGGCACGAAACCCTAGAAAAGTCAGATGCAAGTGCCCGAAAAAGAATGTGTAAAGAAACTTCCCTGTTGCCTAATTTTCATGCTACGACACAACTTCACCGCCACCTGTTTTGTCTTAAATCTCTTTTCACATTTAGTTTTCCTTTTTCTTCTCCTCTAGTTTTCTTCGTTCAATAATATTTTCACATTATAATAACAGACAAAGGTCTTATTTAATCCACGTAACTCTAATATTTGTCCTTTAATGATTCCTTCGCATATGAGACCACTAATTGAATAAAAACACGAAACCCTACATATATTGTGGAACTAATGGAAGAGAGAGAAACAAAGAGTAGAGAGAGAAAGGGAGAAGAGATGAACAAATGGTTGGGGTTTTCTTTGACACCTCATCTGAGAATCTCCGATAGAGTTCAAGAATTAGAAGACGAAGAAAACTATGTTGTGACTAATCAAGAAAAGGCTCTCATGCCTCTCAATTCAGATGATTCTATCTTCTTCACTGATCCTCTCACACATCCTCCTCCTCCTGGTACGTGTATATATTGTTAAGATTCATGCATATTTAACTCACATGCAATTTAGTAATGAAAGAATTGGATCTTGATGTTTATAATGTATTATGTGTCTCTCTAACTTGTTCAGATGTAGGATTCCCAACACATATATACATACATATGCTCAAATATATACTATACATGCTCACATATATACTATACATTTTTTATCAGCATATACTATACATATATATGCTCATATATATATTGTATGTTGTTGGTTATGCAACTAGTAATATGTATTCTTAATTGTTTCTAGATATATTGTGGCAATATGATAATAACCTTAATCATGATGATGACCATCATCATCATGAGGAAGAAGTGCCAAAGCTGGAAGATTTCTTCTCCCAATTTCATCAAACCGAGTGTACTCCTATAAGCGGGCATGACCAAACCAATGTGAATTGCACCACAATGGTTAACAGGTTAAGACCACCCGGTTACTTTCTCCATGAACCAACCGTAGCTACACCACAACACCCCAACCTAGATCCCAACCTAAGCCATGATTATGAAAGTTCGGTTTCAATTTTCAAATCTTGGTTAAGGCAAGGCACTCCAACATTTCCAGTCTTGAATTCTTATGTTAGTGAAGAGGGTAGTACGAGCAATACTAGCAACTTTAGTCACGAAGAGGCTGAATATAACACCAGTGGCTCGACGCTATTGTTGGCGCTGAGCCATGGCGCTGCTTCTGATCTGATCAACGAGTTGAATGTAAATGTACCGGTGGAAGAACCGGTTAAGGTAGACGAGAAGCGAAAGAGTTTGGTCGGTAAATCTCAGGTGAAGGAACCTGTTCCACCGAAGAAGTCAGTTGATAGTTTGGGGCAAAGAACTTCTCAGTATCGTGGAGTTACAAAGTATGTAATCAAATTGTTGATGCCTCAAACTTAAATGGCATTATTATTTTTATTTTGTTAGAGAACTTACACTATAGAACAATGTGAATGCTACACTTAAGTACATATGTTTATGTGTTGTTTAGTTGATATATTTATTGTGTTGGCATGATATATATGCACGTGTATAGACATAGATGGACAGGTAGATATGAAGCTCACTTATGGGACAATAGCTGTAAGAAAGAGGGACAGACGAGAAGGGGAAGGCAAGGTTAGAAAACAAATAAAAATTACTATATTCCAACTTAAATGTTTAATCTTATATTACTCAAGTAGTTTACTAATAATGTTTTTGGTTTGCCTATGTTCTTTCGAATTTGCTTCTTGATCAATCACAGTGTATCTTGGTAAGTGAAAACTTCATTTCAACAACATATTCTGCATGGGATCCCACATTGAATTGCCCTATTAAGTTCCCTTACATTTGATGATATTAAAAATGTTGTAAACTTTACTACAAGATATGTATAAATATATGTATAATGCTTTTAAGTAATACTATTACAGGAGGGTATGATGATGAGGAGAAAGCTGCGAGGGCTTATGATTTAGCGGCCATTAAGTATTGGGGTCCTACCACTCACTTGAATTTCCCTGTAAGTTTCTGATTTGGAATGGACCATACTTCCACTTCTAGTTACTTTATTATTAATTACTACAATATAATTTATTACTTATTTCAATTTTTTGATCCTAACTACAATATAACATATAAATTTTACCAACTTAGAGTTGCTGGAGAATTTTAATGTTTTTTTTTTCTTTCTCTTATCCACTTCAAATCAGGTGAGTAATTACGAAAAGGAGATGGAGGAACTCAACAACATGACTAGGCAAGAATTTGTTGCCATGTTGAGGAGGTAAAATCAACTTCAAAATCACTCTCTTCTCAATGTCTACATTGTATTTATATTTATTATACATGGAACTATATATATTAATAGTTATTTTACCAACATTTTGTGCCCACTTTCTCATATATAGGAATAGCAGTGGATTTTCTAGGGGAGCTTCGATTTACAGAGGAGTCACAAGGTTTGGTCTACACATAAGATTGAGAATTTGTGTATATATAGGCATGTACATGGATCATGATCGTGATCATGCATGTATAACGCATGCAGGCATCATCAACATGGAAGATGGCAAGCTAGGATTGGAAGAGTTGCTGGAAACAAAGACTTGTACCTCGGCACATTTAGTATGAACCACTTTATTTGACTATATTACATTAGCTAGATATTATTTAATACATAATTTTTATTAATTAACAAATATATATGTTTAATATAATGAAGGCACACAAGAAGAAGCAGCGGAGGCATATGATATCGCGGCAATAAAATTCAGAGGCATAAACGCTGTTACCAATTTCGATATATGCAGATACGACGTGAAGAGAATATGTTCAAACTCTACGATCATCAACAGTGACCATGCCAAACGTTCATCCTCCAGCTCCGCCGCCGGCCAATAAAGAATACCGTGAAACTCTTGCCGGAGAAGGGGATGGTGAGACTATCTTTACGTTTCCTATGAGGAGCTGGTCACTGATATAATAATATATATTGTTTTAAGGTTCAATAAACATTTTTAGGGAAAACTGAACACGTAGCAAGCTAGTTGTAGCTTAAGGACACCAGGATTTTCAATTTCAACTTGTTGTCATATTGAATTGTTGGTTACATTTTCTAGTCGTGTCACCAATCTCTTTTGTTTCTGAGACCTCTCATGTCATTGAATGGTTCTTACATCTTATATACAAAGTGGACAAATAATATTATTTGTTCCAAAAATTATTTATATTCGAATTCTAGCTATCCTGCTGGGCCGAACCATACAATCTTGTGTATGTATGTTGAATACGTTTGTGTACATGCGTTTAAAACATATACATACATTGTGAACTTTTGATCATAATAACAATTTTTTGTGTGTATATGTGTTGGAGAAGATGCGTATATATGTTTAGCATCTTTCACAGAATCTTTACCACAGACAAAAATCTAGATTCCTCAATATTGTCGACGCAATTTGGCCACATGCACACATTTGATGGCGAGTCTATAGATATACACATGTCCGTGCGTTACTATACTTTTATACCGAACTGCTTTAAATGTCTTTTTTGGTGCATGATGAACCTGAAGCTTTCTTAAATTGGCTCCATACCTCACAGATAATTGATGTATCACTCAGAATCCACTTTACGTGTGTCTCTTCAATCACAGCACATTCTCCTCAACTACTAGTAAAAATATATTTTCAAGTAATAACGTAGTAAAATATTAGATCACAATCAGTATTAGACAATTTTGTAGGCAACATTTCAAAATATCTTAAAATCGTTTGCAGAAAAAAACATTTCAAAATATCTTCTTCTTGGAATATAGTCGTGTCTTTGTACACATAATTCCGTAGGTTAACATCTGACAAAAAAAAAGAATAGTTACCAAAAAATCTGTTTGTGTTCTTGATTCACATAGTGACTGGTTCCAGATTGTACGCACCATGTCTCTTTTTATGGTCCTTAAGAGTTAAAAAAACATACATATCATGTACAATAATTGCAATGGACTGATCTAAACTTATGGATATGAGATCACTGTGGAAGGTTTCACAGAGAGGTAATGATATAAACGGTGTGATCTTAATTGAAAAACTCAAGTACAATATAATAATGTTGACATGTTTTGAAGAATTACAAAGGAACACAAAACAGACAAAACAAGAATCCATCAAAAGAGAAAAGAAAAACATGAGTCTCAACTCATTGTTTTAGCCAGTTCCTCCAAGAACACCCTTAAGCTTCATGACCACAGCAGGCTCAAGGAAAGTAGTACTCACCACAAGTTCAGTAGGAAGATTGTTAGCAAACAGCGCAAAGTCAAGAATCTGAAGACCAGGACTAGCGCTGCTGAAAGTGACAAAGGCTGCAGCAGCTGCTTTCCCCGCATTGATCTGAAAATGAAGCAAGCCCTGAGGGAAAACCATAACCTGTCCTGGTTTAAGTGTCTGTACATAGACATCATTGGCAGAGGAGACAAACCCAGCGGTAATGGAGCCTTCAAGGACAAACAGAACCTCAGAGGCACCAGGGTGAGTGTGCATTGGGATCACACCTTTAGGAGCTAAGTCAAGTCTAGCTGTAGAGAGGCCTAGACCGTTCAGACCAGGGAACTGAGCGGCGAAACCGGGTGTAACCGCAGCGTTGATGATGTTGGTAGTGTTACCAGGAGTGGCTAAGCCGGAGAAGGCGAAGTCCTTGGCTTTGACATGAATGGGACGGATGCATTGGTAGCCCGCAGGGGTTTCAGCGCGTTTTAGGTTTGCGACACAGAAGTCTTGAACTGAGGCGGTGGAGAGAGCAAAGAGGAGAGATAAGAGGAAGATAATGCGCAACATTTTGATTGGTTGGTGTAAGAATATAACTGTGTTTTTGCTCTATTGTTCTCTCTTTCTATTCAGTGTTTATATAGAGAGGTTGGTGGATAAGCTGTGTGGTGAACATTAAAAGATGGAGATAAGCTTTTGTAAACCGTTATGGACGTATGAAAACAAGGACCACTCTTAGTTACAAACAAAATGCTTCTTTCCTTTGCCTGCCTGTTCCGCATCATTGGATCGCTGAGTGATCTGAATGATGATGTAGACACTGATATTTATTTGCTGCAAAGATTTTCAGGCTGTTAAACGAGAAGCCTGTGAAATCGGAACACTTTTCGTAGGATGGTGAGAAGAACATAGAGCATATAAACCAAACGGTGGTAGCTTAGTGGTAAAAGAAAAGATTAGGGTAAGGTATAAACCCGTCGGGTTTGAATGGTACTGCTTAGCCAAACGAAGATGAACCATGTCTTAAAAAATATTAGAAAACTTAGACCGGATTGGTTGTTGGTACTGTCTTTTTAGGGATATTAGAGCATCTTTAAAGCACAAAAAAAAATACACCAATTGCGGGCCGCCATGTGACGATAAGACCCGCAAATAGTGCAAGCAACCTTCAAAACACGTCTCTTGTTTTGGTTCTGCAAAAAACGTTTTTAAGGAAGAAATGCCCCCCACCCCCACTCATAAGAGACGCTTGTTGTATACGTTAAAGATGCTCTTAGTTCCGTCTCAATTTTCAGATTAAGAAAAAACATAGAGAAGGTAATTAAAAACATGAATGAATGATTTCTCTGTATCGATAGTTGAAAAAATAATTAATTAATTAATATATAAAATGTTATAGCTAATCCAATTATAATTAATTAATTTTAAGTTGAATTCTCATAATAAATCCGAATTTAATACCAGATTTAAGTTTGTTTCCATGCAAACTTAACTTGTCTCTCAAGAAAGTATAAAAGAGCTAATCACGCCAATAAGAGCACTCGTTTACTTTGTTAGCTGGAGTTATGAAGTAAGTGCCAAAAAATTTGTCACAAGTTGGGTTAAGTTGACGTAGAAAATACAAGAGGAAGATGTGGATTCGTATGTGTTGTTAAGTAGTGTGGACCAGAGCTACATGTGACGAAAGCAATAGAAGACACTATTCGACAGCTAGAAGAAGCTAAAGAAAGATTCTTATAAATATCTTTCTTTTTTTGTTATATGTTACCAGCAAATGTGTGGAGTAAAGAGTAAACGTACAAGAATGATATCTTTCTATGTTAAAGCATTGTGGTACATTGCCAATTATGGGCTAAAAAATTGATTCTGACCCAAAGGTATATTTGACAAATATGCTTCGGCCCATATGTGAAGTTTTGGGGGGGGGGGGGAGATTGTAACGAAAATAAATGGCCCTTAATGATAGAGATTTGCATTATTTTTTGCCATTTTTGTTTCTTTAGATCTCTCTTATTTACATTTTAAAATGTATAGATTTTTTTCAACATTTTTTTTTAATTTTGCATAAAAAATAAATTCAACAAAGTAATTTAGGTATTTGTATTTAAAATAAAAATATATTTTCAAATCTAAAATTTAAAATAAAAATATATTTTCAAATCTAAAATTTAAAATAAAAATAAATACAACAATCAGTTTTTAACATAGTTGGAACAAAAAAATCGAACGGTTCTTTATAGACGATTATATGCAACTTAGGATATTTAAACAAGAGTAAGTAAATCATTCATGGTTCATATACTCAAAATCATAAATCTAACTAAGTTAGCACATATTATTACTTAAAATGGTCTTCAATTTATGTAAATCAAACGACTCATAACTATAATGAACAAATGAAAACATGTAAACAAATTATTATAATTTAGTTTAATAATATTTTTTTATATGCATGCTTAAAATTTCAAAATATTATAGGTTATGATTCATGTTTCTTTTCCAAATTAATATAAATCAAATTATTCATGATTTTACAAAATAGATTATGAGTTTAAGACAATAAAACAAATTATAGTTCAGTTGAAGTAAATAAATGCAATCTAATATCCAAAAAATAATTGGACTGATCATAATGTTTATAAGTAAACTCAAATATTTGTTTAAAAATAATATTTTCAGATATATAATATAAAAAATCTAGAACTTAAGAAAATATTAATTAATTAGTTTAAATTATATATTTTATAGATATTTATATATATACATAAACACGAGAAAATCACTTAGTATTATGGTGAGATCAGTGTCCGTAATCCACTATGGTAAAGGTATTAAAGATTATTGATCTAGTTGTTCATGCATTATGAAAAAGCATTACATATACACACATCAATATTGCTATACTGTCACTGATCTAGTATTCAAAACATAACTATGGTTCAAGATTCATTACTCTTGACCATTGATCGAAATTTTAAGAAAATATATCCAATTTCCAATCTACAATATTTTTTATTTTTAAAATGAGACTTGTAGTGTAATTGATCGTCTCATTTCCATGGATATGGCATGGAGATAATGCTAGTTAACAATGACTGTATGGAAATAACAAGATCATATCTTAAACCGGGAGATTAGATAACACCAAATAACAATATAACATGTAACACAATCCTAATTATACTGACTAATTGCCATAGGAATAATACTCTGCATGATGATGGGTCCTCTTGTGTCAATTTTTTTTTATTAGAAATTATCTAATTTTTAAGTTACTCAAAATCATCTAAAATTATTTAGAATTACATACAATATCTGAAATATCTGAATCCAATGTTTCATATTTATTATAGTAATTTTAAATACAAATTATGAAAATATTACAAATTATCCAACTTTTTCTTTCTGTTTATCAGAGTACATTTCATATAACAAATTTTAAATATTAAAATTACAATTACTACTGTTACCACTATTACCCGATTCATTACCTGAAATAAACAGATGGTCCAGTTAAGACATAAGCTATAAAACAAATCTTACGGGTCGGGTCACAATTATACGCTCCAGATGTCTGCACTGGCACACACCTTTAACAATAACTCTACATAAACTGATGCTGCAGAACAAGTACATGCCAAAAAATCACATACTATATCTTTTGTAAAAAGTTAATGAAAAGAAAAAAAAATATAGGAACATTTATTTATATATATTCCTTTTAAATCTCTCTGTCTCAGACTGTTTGTCTAGGGACGACAAGTAGATTCGCTTTCCCAGCATCCAATAATTGTCATATAATTTTTCTCGAGAAATAAGATTCTTTGGTTTTGTTTTCCCAAGAAAATATAATCTTGATTTCATTCATCTCTCTGCTATTATCTGTTCCCGGAGCTTGTTCTTTTCTGCTTTTGAAGGTAAGAAAAAAAAAACTCTATCAAGATTTTGAATTTTTTTGTTTCTTTGCTCTATGGCTTCATAGATATGATGAATATTTTGGTTTAAGTGTCTTAAATATAAAGACTTCATATATTGTAATGGATCTTATGGAATCGGTTTCTACTTTCCATTAGATTTATCTCCATGTAGGTGAAATATCTCTCTAGGCTACTTATAGAACATCTCTTACATCTTCTCTTTTTATCTATCTATAGATAGACAGATCTCTTTAAATAAAACATTGATTGGTATCTTGTCTGAAATTAAACTTTGCTTTAGTTGGAATATTATGTGAGATCAAGATCTTGTAGACAAGGCCAACGGGAGAAGAAGAATAAACACTCTTGCATGTAGATTTTAATAAGTCCTTTTGGTTTGTAATTTATATTGTTAATCTCAGGAACAAAGATCAATCAAGATTTGAGGTTAATGGAACCAAGAATGGAAGGAGATGAGTTTTCAGGATATGGAGAGAGATACCAGATGGATGGCAAAGTGTTGCAGAATTTTCAGAAGAGATTTGTTCAGGTTCAGTACATTTTGGATCAGAACCGGCTTTTGATCAACGAGATTAATCAGAACCAGGAGTCCAAACAAGCAGATCACTTGGGAAGAAACGTTGGTTTGATAAGAGAGCTCAATAACAATATCAGAACTGTGGCTAGTCTTTATGGTGATCTCTCTCATTCTTTTGCAAGATCGGTTGATGCTTCATCAGAAGGAGAGTCCACTGGAACCTTGAAATCTGATGGTAAGGCTAACAACCAAAAGAGATTTAGATCCGGGTAATGTTATGTAGATTCAGTGCTAATTTGAGTGTGGATTTTAAGTAATGACTTGTTGTTGTTGAACAAAAAAAAGACATTAATATTTGTGTATTGCTTGAGTCTTTAACAACTTCACTTCTGTAACTTCTGTTCAAATGGGTTCATGTCTTTAATTCTGAGAATAAAAGGAAGTTCATTCTTATTGATTAGGCCTTTGGGACTAATGTGTGTAGAGCATGTACTTTGTGTGATTCTAGATTGGCTTGGAGACCTTTTTTGTTGTTGTTGCAGTAACTAAAATATTAGAAATGTTCATATGAACCATGTTTTTAGCTAAGATAAAGTATGAAACTAAGAAAAAGGAAAAAGAGTTGAAGTGTACTATAATGTCATCTAACAAAAGAAGGCCATAAAAGAGAATAAAAGATGAAGATCACTGTGGCCTTTGTGTTTGCATGATCCTTAAAGTCAAAAAGACAACAGAGACTTGTAGTTTTAGCTTTAGTTAGGTCACATTATTCCTCCAAGTTGCTTTACAACACAAAGCTTCCTTTTTTTTCTTCTATCCTTTTTTATTTTATTTAATTATTTTAGCTTTTGGACAAGGGAATCCAGCCAACTTTTGGTTCACTTCATGCATTGGCATTGCACCTTTTTTTTTGTAATATTCAAAATTTTTGGCTCACATTATTCTCATTTCCAATCAACTTTCTTGTGGATATCTTATAAAACTAAAATAATGTAGGGGTGTAAATAGTAGTGTCCCCATGCTTTGGTAAAGATCTCATGTTTGCTAAAATACTCATGATGTTTTCTTCTTGCAGAAAAGTAAAACAAATAAGTTGATTAGTACAGAAAAAATGTATTGAGAGACCCATATCAAATATTCAGGAGTTTCTTCTCTCCATCAACATAAAGATGTGTATAGAAAATGATGATCTCTAAGAGCATGTTTATCAACGTGTCTTAAGCCTAGGTTTTAGAAAAGAAAGTGGCGAACCGCGATTGGTCTTTTCCTTAAAATCAGCCAAAAAAAACTAAGAAACCTAAGCTAAGAGTTGACCAATAAACATGATCTAATGTTATGTTCTTCTCAACATCAAAGCTTTACTTCTTTTCACTTTGTCTCTGCATCACTTTCATCAACTGTCCTTCCTAGCCAGAAACAGCCTCTGCTCCATATGACAGAATCAAAAGCCTCATAAGTAACAATGCATCTTGTTGCATCCAATGTATGATGATTCTATAAATGGCTGTAAACACACACACACACCTGACCCAAATCACTGTCTCCATCCGTTACATAAACAGCATCTTTCTCTCCATCACAATCATCTTCCTCTGCTTCATAGACAAATGCAGACAAGAGTTAAGTTTAAATACGGTTTCTTCCTCCTCACGTTACTATTATAATCTTCCCAAAGGTTCAATGTAACCCTCTAGAAGAGAAAGAGGGTCTTTAAATCCGGATAAGATTATCATAAATTCTTTCTCTCTCTCTCTGCAAGCCAAGGTGTCCAAAGACCATACCTACCTTTCATTTTGCAAGTTGCAACCTTATCTCAAACGTTATTATGGCGGTGTTATGTGGTTCTCGTTAAGTTTGAGACTTTCTTCATTTGTTTCTCAGTTGGTAAATTGTTTTGCTGCGTTCAGTACTTGTTATCTTCTCTTTTTTGTTGATAAATGTTTTTTTCTTTTCATTCTATATTGGCTTGCCTAGTGATGATATTATAATGTAGCTTGTTCTTACACACTATAAGTAGTAGTAGTACTCAGTGTTCTTGCTCTGAGATTTTTCTTTCCATAGTAAAAGGTTTGTTATTATGGTCTTTTTATGTTTCCTAGTCTCTTAGCATTGATCCATCTCAACTCTAATCCTTACACCAGATTAGATGGCGTGAGAGGATCCAGGACAATGCTTACATTGAAAGTGGAGTTTAATAGTCTCTCTGAATTCTCTATGTCCAAGTTCTTGGGAGTTCGGAAGCTCCTTACATTTGTTCACAATCACACATGTTGTCCATTATAATTGATTCTTTGTCTTGTCTTAAAAAAAAAACAAAGCACTTCCGTCTCAACTCTAATCCTTACACCATATTTGATGGTGTAGAGGATTTAGAGACAGTGCTTACATTGAAAGTGGAGTTTAATAGTCTCTCTGAACTCTCTGTCCCAATTTCTTGGGAGTTCGGAAGCTCCTTACATTGTTTACAATCACACATGTTGTCCTATTATCATTGTTTACAATCACACATTGTTTACGTTTGATGCTTAAATAAGAATTAAATCACATTTGATGGTGGTTTTGTTGGTCGTAGCATTTGATTTACTCTTCCTTATCCAAACACTAGCATTGTATCATTAAAAACAACTTCTATATGGCATTACTCCTTAGATTTTGCTCCAACTTTGAGATTTTGTTTTGCAGTATAACGAGGAGAAGTTGCCAAAGGTCGAACATGATGAGAAGCTTGCCCATTATACATGGATCTCACATGTCTTCTACTCCTCCAGATGCCAACATCCAGTGTTCTAATGATAACAACCTGTTTGATGAGGATCAGTTCCACCATCACGCTTTGCTGCAGCAGCAACCCCTTCCTTTCTCATCAAATGTTAAAAACCAATACGATATGGATCAATCTAATACGGTTGAACCATGCTCAAACGCACCACCTAGTCCAAAAGAAACTAGTACATTGCTTGCTGCTGCTCATAAACCTGATTTTTGTTTAGTTAGAGGTTAGATCTGCTTGAATAACTTGCCTATTAAACATGTGACGTACCAACAACAAACCTGAACATTAAAGATAACAAGCTAGTTGGAAACCAAGAGAAGTCTAATGATGTGACTGATGTCGTTAGCAAGGATAAGGGTGATGGTGTAAGAGATACTAACCTGAAAGATGCACCATCATCTAGAACTGATCATGCCAATGAGCATTCAAATGTTTCCCTCAGCGTCAACCACTATTGTTCAAGTGAAGAAAGGGATGCAAAAAGGGTTTAGGAAACCTACACAAAGGTGCATTGAAGAACTTTCAGAAACCGATAAATACAGCAAAATGACAAGTCAGTGATTCCTTCAAAAGAAAACTCTGAGGTCAGGTCTATAAGCGTCTCCTCAGGGAAGAGAGTTGCTGTCACCAGGGTGGTATCCCTTGCTAGGTTCCTTATGTTTCTTGAGAACATTATGCCTCTTATGTTATTTATCTTGGTTGCTCATTCTTTTCAATATAGCACATATGGACAAAAGATTTGCGTATGTTCTTGTGTGCATAGTTAGCTTTTCTTTATAAGTTGAAACGTAATCAAGGATAATGCAATGTAGGGTCGATCACATAGCGACTAAGGGAGAGGAGAAGTGTGAGATAAAGGCACAGTTTCTGCAGAGTTGTGTAACTTAATAAGGAACCTTTATGATATACGATAACACTATATAACAAATTTTAAGTATATGATCTGCATTTCGAACTCTTAGATCTGCATTCAGTTTCATATATATATGAATGTTGGACCATCCAATGTAATAGTTTCTAAGTATGAAGTCTTACACACGTATCTGAACTATGTGTTGATGACTTTTGGATATCAACAACAAGATTGTCCAAAATTGATGCAATAAATAGTCATTATTCTCCTTGCAAATGTCCCAGCCAAATGTTAATATGTGATTGGTTAACTCCTGGTTCAGGAAGAGCCGTGGGGGGGGGGGCGGCGGTCACCGGTTTGGGGTCAACCGTTTTACATACTTGCAATTAGAAAATAATATCTTTTACAGTTTTACATACTTGCAATTAGAAAATAATATCTTTTACAGTTTTACATACTTGCTTCTACTCTAGAACATGTCACAGAATACGGCGGGACCAAAAATAATAATTATATGATTACTAGATTTCTTATGTCCTATTGGGAACATGAACATTCTACGTAACAGCATACGACACCTGTGTGTTGTTCCGGTGGATATTCAAATTTAAAAAAAAAACATTTATTGTTGAGTTTCAAATAATAAACACCATACAGAGTCTTTGAAAAATTGATTACTATATCTTTCTCCCCTTAATATTTTGTCGCATTAAAACCCTACACGCCCATATGAAAATTTAAAATTATTTCAAAACGTAATACTACTAAACAATAATTCAATTTTAACTTTAATAATAATTTAATATAATTTTGAACCTTATTGGCGCATGTATATGTGCTTTTTTCTCTAAGCCGTGTTGGGCAGCACGTTAAAATGGACCACCACGACCACGTTTTGATTTAGTGTTAAAATCAAATTGACCGGTTTAATTACGTTGTGGGTCTCCTCTTTGTGGGTCCTACTCCCTCCTTCCACGTTTGCATTTTTAGCCGTCAGATTTAAAATAACCACAAAACGATTCGTGTTGACAAGTCAATCAAACCAACGGATACGATGAGCGTTGGGTGGTGAACTAATCAATAATATTAAGGTCGTTCGACCACGACATCGCAGCGGCTAGTCCAAGTCATGTAGTACCATTTTTTCCACAAATCTAAGAGTAAGTTTTGGTTTCAATCTAATTATCGCCATATGATTTGTTTTGTAACGATTTCTCGTTTCTCGTTAAAGTAATATTCTCCGAGTTAAATCTAATTTTCAAAAATGGGAAATAAATGGTCCATAAGAGTGAGTGAAAATAGTAAAAAGTGGTCAATACCGTGTGCAGTGGATAAAGAAAGTACACATAAGTCGAAAAGCGTCGAAAGAATCATGGACGTGGACTGGTACCATGTGACTATCCTTCGAGCCAAAGTAAACTTGAAAGCTTTTTATGAAGAAAAAACCCTTACATATTCCACGTTGACATTATAAAAATGAAAACTATAACACACAACAAAGATTGAAAATAACAAAATAACAATATGGAGTGATAAATCTTTCTTTTTCGTCGAAGATGATTTAGAGAAATACACTTCAACAATTGTGTTCAAAATTGATTTGGTGTCTCACTACATATAATAAGAATACTAATTAAGTTAACTAACATTCGATAACACAGAAAATACTAGTATTATCTCTGTATACAAAATAGATGTTTTACCTTTTTTATATACAAAATTGACATTCTAGCTTTAGTTAATGCATTTTGCTTTAAACTAAAACATAAATTAAATGTAAAAATGTAAGTAGTTGAATTTTATTTAGGATCCAATAAAATTTAAAAACCAATTAAAAGTAATACATAAAACATTTTTTTAATATGTGTGAAACCTTAAACATAAATTTCTTATATACATATGGTAACGAGGATTTAAATATTCAGTTACACTTACTGTCTTATATACAGATGATGATAACGAGGATTTAAATTTTAATTAATGCATTTTGCTTTAAAATAAAACATAAATTAAATGTAAAAGTGTAAGTAGTTGGATTTTATTGGGAATCAAATAAAATTTAAAAACTAGTTAAAAGTAAAACAAAAAGTAATAAATAAAAACAATTTTTTATATACAGATGGTAACGAGGATTTAAATATTCAGTTACACTTACTGTCTTTTTTACAATCTAGTCACTCATTTTGTCCACATACACCAACCAGTATAACGTCTCTATCTAAAACACACCTACATATATTTCTATAATCGAAGTAAAATACACGTACGGGACCAAATATACAAAAAAAAAAAAACCATGAATATGAAACTTGTCATTGAACAAATTCGATCTCTATGTGCGTATCTGTGATAAGAAACAAAAATATAAATATCTGGTTGGTTAGAAGACTGTATACCTACCTTGTTAATTTAAATCATGTAAGATTATATAAACTTACATATTTTGTTTTTTTTCCATCATGTCTTTTTCGCCCTTGCAAGTAGAAAGATAACATACACTATAAGAATGCATCATGTATGATGTAACAGTTCTTATCCGATTCATTTGCTTTGCCATTCCAAAATATCTAAATCCTTGCAAATATATTTTCTTTTCATTTAGGCATCTTGATGATTTGTATTAGTATTATTATTGTGTTATGTTTCATATTCAAGCATGGTAGAATGCATTTTTTTGAAGAGTTATGTTTTCCTACAATAGTTTTGTACATTCATGTTGATATGAATGCAACCAAATTAAGCCACTCACATATCTCCAAATGCACAAAGATATGTTTTAGGAGTGTTTTCTTGCTATTGATAGTTGGAAATAAAGCTTTAAATTATTGACAATCTTTCAAAACATTTTATTTTCATATCAACTAATCAAATTTCTAGTTATTTTAAATATATAATATGATTTACAATATTTTATTATATTTTGTATACCTTTTATATGTAAGTAATAAACCAGATTTAAGAGAAGAAAGATATTTTTCTGTGAACTAAAACAAAATTAGACGGTTTATCTGAAGATCTGATTTTAAAGAGAAAAAAAAATATGGAGCGGATTGGTTCAACGACTCTACCTGAAAGTTTGGTTTCGTCGCAGAAGAGAAAAACGTTGTGTGTGACAACGTCACCACCATCTATCTAACTTTCTGAACCCAGAGACCTTTCTTTTCATCAAATCATAGACCTACACACACATACCTCTTTTTGTGTCGGGACAAAACAAGTACTTTTATTTCGTATTTTCAGTACTAAAGTGGTATTTTTACTATTTAGAAAAGCATTTTTCTATCGTATCAAACTGTTTATCCAAAGACTTAGTTTAAAATTATTTAAATAATTATACATTATATGAGGGTATACTAGTATTTTTTATTTTATTTTCTTAATCTAGTAAAATATGTATAAGTGATACTTATAATGAAATGAAAGAAGTATATTTTAGTTTTCTGTGATATAATGAATGTGAAATTAGAATTTTACTTAATTTTTCTATTTGAGTCATTATTTTAATACTAAATAAAATATAAAGAATATAATCAATACATAAAAAGTCATGATACACCCTTGTTTTTGAGGAAAATTAACAACTTCACCAATCACGCCTTCTAGATACAGAATTAAATCAAAAATGAAATTTAATAGTATCATAAAATTCATTTAAACACGCTTTATTTAAAATAAAATTACAGCTGGCTCATAAATACTTTTATATCTTCCCCAAGATATTTTATTAACTATTTTCTTTAACACAAGATGTAAAAAAAAACTTACTAATATGTTTATGGGTAATTTGCATACGTATTACTGATAGTAACGTATCTACCAATTAGGCAATTTTATTATTTTTTTTAAATGTTTTAAAATAGTTGTAAATTGAAGTTAATTAAACTATAGGTGAAGAGAGAGAGAGAGAGAGAGAGAGAGAGAGAGAGAGAAGACGTAGGAAGAAGAAGAAGCAGACCCGAAAGTACCTGCACTGGTTCAGATTTGCAGAGTACTTTGAAAAAAAAACGAAAAACGAGTGAAATTTTCAGACATAAACTCCCTCTCTAAAACCCTTTTCTCTGATCTTTGTTTCTGCTCTGTTTTTATCTAAGTCTCCTGAGAAAACAAGAGAAGAAAAAGACAGCAGATAGAGAGAGAAAGAGAAGTGAGAGAGAGAGAAAGCTACATTTTTTTTATATGTATGCTTTGTGCTCATGCTTCTTGATCTACCATTGCCGACAAAAATAATCAAAGCTTCTTGCTAGTTCCCTGGTTTGTCTCCCTGATTCTCTACTTCTCTGACAAATCTCCACTTAACCCTTGTCTGAATCATTTTCTGTTCTTATGGGTTTTTCCCATTGTTCTTGACTTGTCTTCCAGTTCATGGATCTTATCTCATCTTTTTCCTTTTTTTTACAGCTGTCAAATTTTTTTGTGTGTTCTTCATCACCTACTGCTTTAATGGTTTAATCTAATCTGAATTTAAGAATCAAATTTGAGATTTTCAATAACTCTTTCAGTTTCCTGTACTTTTTAGACAAATGTGTTTGATATAATTGGTGTTTTGGTTTTAAAAAAAAAAATTCTTTCTCTGGGTTTTGTAAAATTCATCATCTTTCATTGTAAAATTCATCATCTTTCATAAAATTTTCTTTAAAAAGTATATGTGACTGGCTTCCTCTTTGTTGCTTGTCGTACTCTTACATCATTTTTTCAAGTGTTATGTTTCACAAAGATCAAAACTTTGGTCAAAATTTTTAATGGTTTTGGTTCATCTATGTACAGGTTTATTTCAAAACCGACAAGAAGTACTAATCTGATTCTTGAGCTTGTTCTCTTGAGTAAAAGAGTCTTTAAAAAGAAAGTAATGGCTCGAGGTAGAATAAGATCGAAGCTGCGACTAAGCCATCTCTATACATTTGGATGTCTTAGACCAAGTACACTTGAAGGTGAAGACTCTCCACACCCTATCCACGGTCCAGGTTTTAGCAGGACAGTGTTCTGTAACCAGCCTCACATGCACAAGAAGAAGCCTTTAAGATACCGTTCTAACTACGTCTCCACCACTAGGTACAACCTCATAACATTCTTTCCCAAGTCCTTGTACGAACAGTTCCACCGCGCTGCGAATCTATACTTCTTGGTAGCTGCAATCCTCTCAGTCTTCCCTCTCTCTCCGTTCAACAAATGGAGCATGATTGCTCCCTTGGTGTTCGTCGTGGGGCTTAGTATGATGAAAGAGGCTCTAGAAGATTGGCGTAGGTTCATGCAAGACGTGAAGATCAACGCGAGGAAGACTTGTGTTCATAAAGGTGATGGTGTGTTTCGTCAGAGGAAGTGGAAGAAGGTTAGTGTTGGTGATGTTGTGAGAGTGGAGAAGGATGAGTTCTTCCCTGCTGATTTGCTTCTCTTGTCGTCGAGTTATGAGGATGGGATTTGTTATGTTGAGACTATGAACTTAGATGGTGAGACAAACTTGAAAGTGAAGAGGTCTTTAGAAGCTTCATTGGCATTAGATGATGATGAGTCTTTCAAGAACTTCATGGCGACAATAAGATGTGAAGATCCTAACCCAAGTCTTTACACTTTTGTTGGGAATCTAGATTATAAGCGTCAAACATTTCCTTTGGATCCAAGTCAGATTCTCTTAAGAGACTCAAAGCTTAGGAACACAACTTATGTCTATGGAGTTGTGGTCTTCACAGGACATGACACTAAAGTCATGCAGAACTCAACAAAGTCACCTTCTAAAAGAAGCAGAATCGAAAGGACAATGGACTACATCATCTACACACTTCTTGTCCTACTTATCTTGATCTCTTGCATCAGCTCATCAGGTTTTGCTTGGGAGACAGAGTTCCACATGCCAAAGATGTGGTACTTAAGACCAGATGAACCTGAGGATTTAACAAACCCTATAAGTCCGGTTTACGCTGGTGTGGTTCATCTCATCACTGCTCTATTGCTTTACGGATACTTGATACCAATCTCTCTTTATGTCTCCATAGAAATTGTCAAAGTCTGGCAAGCAAGTTTCATCAACCAAGACTTGCGGATGTATGATGATGAGAGTGGTGTCCCTGCACAAGCCAGGACATCGAATCTCAACGAAGAGCTTGGTCAGGTTCATACTATCCTCTCAGACAAAACAGGAACATTAACATGTAACCAGATGGACTTCTTGAAATGTTCTATCGCTGGTACTTCCTATGGTGTGCGTTCTAGTGAAGTAGAACTCGCTGCTGCAAAGCAGATGGTTGTGGATCTTGAAGAGCATGGAGAGATATCAAGTACTCCTCAGTCTCAGACCAAAGTGTATGGTACATGGGACAGTAGCCGGACGCATGAGATTGAGGTTGAAAGTGGAGGAGATGGTAACCATAACAATCCTAGAGCTCCTATAAAGGGTTTGGTTTTGAGGATAACAGACTCATGAATGGGAACTGGTTGAGAGAATCACAACCAAATGATATATTGCAGTTCTTCCGCATATTAGCTATTTGTCACACAGCTATTCCTGAGCTGGATGAGGAGACTGGTAAGTATACTTATGAAGCAGAGTCACCTGATGAAGCTTCTTTTCTTGCTGCTGCTAGAGAGTTTGGTTTTGAGTTCTGTAAGAGAACTCAGTCAAGTGTGTTTATCCGTGAGAGGTTCTCTTCTTCAGGGCAAATAGTAGAAAGGTTAGTATAGTAGAGAGGCTTCATCTTTAACCCTTTTGATTATCATTTTAGGCTCTACTAAGTAGCAATACAATGCAGGGAGTATAAAGTTCTGAACTTGTTGGACTTCACAAGCAAAAGAAAGAGAATGTCAGTCATTGTAAGGGATGAGGAAGGGCAGATTCTTCTACTATGCAAAGGAGCAGACAGGTTAGCATCCAAACAAAACAACTTAAAGCATCTAACAAGACATGTGTCACATGTTATATAAAGTCTACTTTTCTCCCTTGTATTTTGCAGCATCATCTTTGATCGGTTGGCTAAGAATGGGAAGACATACTTGGGTCCAACCACTAAACATTTAACTGAATATGGAGAAGCCGGGCTACGTACACTTGCACTTGCTTACAGAAAGCTTGATGAGGATGAATATACAGCTTGGAACTCTGAGTTTCAAAAGGCTAAAACTTCAATAGGATCTGATAGAGATGAGCTGCTTGAGACAGGAGCTGATATGATTGAAAAAGATCTTATCCTTATAGGTGCTACTGCTGTGGAGGACAAACTCCAGAAAGGGGTATGTCTTATTAAACAGACACACTAAGATTATCTTATCTTGCATATATCAATGAGTTTCTTTCATTTGAATGTAGGTTCCTCAATGCATAGATAAACTTGCTCAAGCTGGGCTCAAGTTATGGGTTTTAACTGGGGATAAAATGGAAACAGCCATCAACATTGGGTTAGAATCTCTCATTTATCTGTTATCTGCTTTTTATCCAGTGATTTTTATTAACAAATTACCTTTTATGAACTGCAGATTTGCTTGTAGTTTACTTAGGCAAGGCATGAGACAGATCTGCATAACATCAATAAATCAAGATGGAGGATCCCAAGATTCTAAAAGGGTATGTCAAAAGGAGTTTAATGATGCCAACTGCTAAAACATTCAATGACAAGTCCCTTCAGCTATAGTATTGAAGCTAACTTTGTATCTAATGTTGATGTGTCAGGCTGTGAAAGAGAACATTTTGAGTCAACTCACTAAAGCTGTACAAATGGTGAAGCTAGAGAAGGATCCACATGCTGCATTTGCTTTGATCATTGATGGGAAAACTCTAACTTATACATTGGAGGATGATATGAAGTATCAGTTCTTGGCTTTGGCTGTTGATTGTGCATCAGTCATTTGCTGTCGTGTGTCTCCCAAGCAAAAGGCTTTGGTAACAAGGCTGGTTAAAGAGGGAACTGGAAAGACCACATTGGCAATAGGTGATGGTGCAAATGATGTTGGGATGATTCAAGAAGCTGACATTGGTGTAGGAATCAGTGGCGTTGAAGGCATGCAGGCTGTTATGGCTAGTGACTTTTCCATTGCCCAGTTCCGGTTTTTGGAACGGTTACTTGTCGTCCATGGACACTGGTGCTACAAAAGAATAGCTCAAATGGTAATAACTAGTTCTTGTGACCATTTTGATTACCTTTTTACTTGTAGTTTGTTTCTAACATTGTGTTGTTCTACATCCAGATATGCTATTTCTTCTACAAGAACATAGCATTTGGTCTCACTCTCTTCTACTTTGAGGCTTTCACCGGATTTTCCGGACAATCAGTGTACAATGACTACTACTTGTTGCTCTTCAATGTTGTCCTTACCTCATTGCCAGTGATTGCCCTTGGAGTCTTTGAACAAGATGTTTCCTCCGAGATTTGCTTACAAGTAAGCTTTAATAATCATCCTTCAAGAAGTAAGCTATTTAGAATGTCTTCTTATCATATGTTATTGCTTGTGCTTTGTGTAGTTCCCTGCTTTATACCAACAAGGCACAAAGAACCTCTTCTTTGATTGGTCAAGAATACTTGGATGGATGTGCAATGGCGTCTACTCATCTCTTGTCATATTCTTCCTCAACATAGGAATCATATACTCTCAAGCTTTCAGAGCAGGTGGCCAAACAGCTGACATGGATGCTGTTGGCACAACCATGTTCACTTGCATTATATGGGCAGTCAATGTTCAAATCGCACTAACCATGTCCCATTTCACTTGGATCCAACACGTCTTGATATGGGGAAGCATAGCGTTCTGGTATCTCTTTGTGGCACTCTATAGTATGATGCCACCAAGCCTCTCTGGAAACGTTTACAGGATCCTTGATGAGATTCTTGCACCTGCACCTATCTACTGGATGGCTACATTGCTTGTCACAGTAACTGCAGTTCTTCCTTACGTTACTCACATAGCTTACCAGAGATTCTTGCATCCAATGGATCATCATATCATCCAAGAGATCAAGTACTACAAGAGAGATGTAGAGGATGCTAGATTGTGGACCAGGGAGCGTACAAAGGCTCGAGAGAAGACCAAGATCGGGTTCACAGCTAGAGTTGATGCGAAAATCAGACATCTAAGGTCGAAACTGAGCAAGAAGCAGTCGAGTCTATCTCATTGTTCAGCTCAAGATGCAGTGTCACCTAGGTCATTGTAGCATGTATAGGTTTGGTTTCTGATGCATCAAGACTTTGGAGATGGTTCTTGATGTTCTTTTTGTGGAGGGGTTATAGGAGTGAGATCAATGTAAAGAGTAGTAGTAGCTGATGTTTTTTTTTTACTTGTTGGGCTCTCATTTTTTAATATGATTTGTTTCTTTTGTATAATAAACTTAGGTTTTGTGGATATTTACTTAGGACAGAAGGATAAAACATAGCAAAGATCTTCCTTTGTGTCTCTTCTACTCCTTTCTTCATAAAAATTTTATTTTGCATAACTATTTTTCCATAACATAATCTATAATAATAGTTACTTTTATATTATTAGATAGACAGGAGCAAAATATTTGAATCCGATCCGAACTAAAGTTGCCGAATATAATTTGTTATAAATATTCAAATGAAATCTTTATATCGAAAAGACTGAATTCGAATACAAACTGAAAAATTACAGTATTCAAAAATATTCAAAATATAACTATAAATTTTAAAATAGTAGTTGTATCAATTCTTATACTAGTAATCTACTCAAAACTACAATATTAAACTCATTAAGACAATATTATTTATATCTTTCAAGTTATTCAAATATTTCAGAACTTTTGGATACAATTAAATATGAAATCGAATCCAAACTAAAACGAAAAGTTTTGATTGTATAAATGAATGTCAAATCTATTCAAATTATAACCAAAATTATAAAATAATTTTCTAGAAATGAAAACTGAAATATCCAAATTAGAACCCGATCCCATAATCCATCCGAATGCTCAACACTATGATTAGGTAATGAAAATAATTAAGTTGTTGCTTGTTTGTTACTTTACAGTGTGGTGGTGGTTAATCAAACTTGAGAGCTGAGAGTAGTTAGCGAACAAAATAATTCGTTTCGCTATTATGGGCCGATATGGACCAGTAGTAAGGCCCATTTAAAGTATCCAACAACTCCACAATAATAACAAAAAATCATCAATTAACATTTTGCTTTGTTACCAAATCTCTCAGTGTCTATCTCTTCCCTTTTTGGGATTATATTCGCCGCGTGGTGGAGAGATGTCGCCGACGCTCTTTCGCCGGAAGTCAATCCGCTACTCCTATCTTCAATCCGCTTGATTCTATTCAGCTGTAACTCTATCTCATACTCCTCAAATACTCTGCTCCAGTCTCGTCTTTCTTAAGCTTCTGGTGAAGCTTGGCTAGTTTTGAGGTAGTTCTAGGGTTTTCGATTTGATGGAGCCGCGAGTGGGAAACAAGTTTCGGCTGGGAAGGAAGATCGGAAGTGGATCATTTGGAGAGATCTATCTTGGTATGCTCTTAGTTTACTTGCTTGTTTGAATCGAGTTATGTTTGATATAATGAATTGAGTATGGTGTTGTGTAGGTACTGATATACAGACTAATGAAGAAGTTGCCATTAAACTTGTAAGTATCCGTTTCACTAATGAAGTTGATCGATCATTCAAGTAGAGAGAACCTATTTGTTTTGGGGAATGTGAAGTCTTTTGATTACTTATTGGTACTTCTTACTTGTGGACATGTATCGTAAATAAATAAAGAATTGAACTTTTACGGAAATTAGTAATGAAAGCTGTGATTTTTAGTGGCACATGTGTGTATAATTCTTATTGTTATTGCTTGGTCTTTCTTAGCTTTGTAGATTCTTCTTTTAACATGTTAAAATATAGACAGTTCCAAGTTCTGAATGGTGATAAAGTTCCAAGCTTTGAGTGTTGAACTACAAAGTACAAATCTTCAGTTTATAGCACGATTACTATAGAATCATAGGAGGTACTGTGTTTAGATTGAAAAGGAGTAATAGATACTTTAATAGGCTAAGACACAGCTATAAGGCAGTTACTGCGTTTTGTAAGAACTGAATGCTAGTAGTATTATTGATTCTTGGGAAGATAGTGTAGTTAATGCTGAATAAGCTCTTAAGAGCCCACGACAGCATTACATGCAACTGGTGGGACATCCTGTTGAAATTTCTGAGATGCTTTGTTGTGTGGCCTATGAGGCTGACAGCTACCATGTTATTGTACTGAACGTTGGTTGTATTTTGTTTTCATGTTTCTTTGTTGTTATGAAATGTGACACATTTATCTTAAATTTGACTGCTGTATTTTCTGTGTATGGTCTGATGGCATGCTTTTTTCTTCTCTCAGGAAAGTGTGAAAACTAAGCATCCGCAGTTGCTGTATGAATCAAGATTATATAAAGTATTACAAGGAGGAAGTAAGGACCTAGTTCTGTACTTTCTTACATTTGCGGTTTGTGCTTTCTTCTTTTTCTAATTCAAGAAAGGTTGCTTTCCTTTCCTTGATTTCAGCCGGCGTTCCAAACGTTAAATGGTATGGTGTTGAAGGGGAATATAACGTCCTTGTGATAGACTTGTTGGGGCCTAGCCTTGAAGATCTATTCAATTTCTGTAGTAGGAAACTCTCACTAAAGACTGTACTAATGCTTGCAGATCAAATGGTAGGATCCCTTCTATGCCTGAAAATAGCTTTCCCGTGTTGAATAGGAATATTGCCTAAATACTTTGGACATATTTTTTTACCCTTGTCAGATCAATCGCATTGAATTTGTTCATCAGAGATCATTTCTACACCGGGACATCAAGCCTGACAACTTTCTGATGGGTCTCGGGAGGCGCGCAAATAAGGTAGTTGTTGAAAAGGGTTGCTTTTAGGCTTTGTTTATTCTTCTCAAGTTTTAAATAAAGTTTTGGCTGAATACAGGTATACATCATCGACTTTGGTCTAGCAAAGAAGTATAGAGACTCAAATCATCAGCATATTCCGTACAGGTTGGCCACAGCCCTGTGATTTTCCTTGTTGAGCCTGTGCTTCTGTCACTTATGTTCTTACAGTATTAGACTAGAGTTGCTGAACCGTAAGTATAATGGGTTGAGCTAGTGCTAGAGATTAGTTTTCTACTATCCCCTGTTGTGTAACTTGAGGTTCTTTCTTTGTTACACATCACTGTGAAAGGATGGAGTCTTCTTCTATGCTTACAATAGGCTGCAATGTGGTTATTGCAATATTTTCTAATGTCTGAATGTACATTACCTGTTTACTGTTAGTTTTTTCCCTATCTAGAAAATGAGCCTAATTTTCTTTGGTTTTGAGTGACATGGTTGCTTCACTCTTGTTTTAGAGTATAAATGTTCATAGACAAAACAAGAGTTCTTTCACTTAGAACAAGTTATTACTGCCGTTTTAGTAGTTGTATACTATAGCTTCTTATTCGTGATATTTAGTTTATTTTCCAGTTTTTGTGAAGCTGCAATAGTATATGAGAAAATCATTCTGAAGAATTGCTAGGATTGGTAACACTTTTGATGATTGCAGTATATGATGTATCAGCTCTGCAATTATAATCCTAATAGCTTGTGTTTCATAGGGAAAACAAAAACTTGACTGGAACTGCTAGATACGCCAGCATGAACACTCACCTTGGCATTGGTATACCAGTTCATTTAGTTTCTAGCTTTTTTAAAACGTAATTCTGAATAGCAATGGTTGTTTGTTACAGAACAAAGTCGTAGAGATGATTTGGAGTCACTTGGATTTGTTCTCATGTACTTCTTAAAAGGAAGGTGTGTACCTCTCTTACCTTCCATGTTGAGATACTGCTATTGGTTTCCAATAGGGCGGCCGTTGGCTTACTTTCCCAATTGAATGCAGTCTTCCTTGGCAAGGACTGAAAGCTGGGAATAAGAAGCAAAAGTATGAGAGAATTAGTGAGAAGAAAGTATCGACATCTATTGAGGTATAGTTATAACCCAAGGCCTTTGGTAAATACTTGTGGTATAATACTGATTAAAACTTCATTCTTTTCTTATTCTTTTCTTATTTTAGACTCTATGCCGAGGATATCCATCGGAATTTGCTTCTTACTTCCATTATTGCCGTTCCTTGAGATTCGATGACAAGCCAGACTATGCCTACCTGAAACGGCTTTTCCGTGACCTGTTTATTCGCGAAGGTCTGGTGTCTTCATCACTTTTGTTAATTCTAGTGTGGTGAACCAGTCAAGTAACATGTTGATTTAAATTTGCATCCTCTGCTCATATTTTAGGCTTCCAGTTTGATTATGTATTTGATTGGACTATCTTGAAGTATCAGCAATCACAGATTTCTACTCCTCCCCGTCACAATGTATGAATCATGGTTTTTCCTTTTTTTTCGGATTGCATCTTTCTACTTGATTTCTTCTGATGTACATAGCTTCTTATAGGTCCCTGGAGCTGGGCCAAGCTCTGGCCTTCCCCCTGCTATTGCTAGTGCTGAGAGGCCATCAGGTTGTTCCATGTATTTTGATTTCTGAGTAGTTTCTTTCCATGTTTGATTAGACATTTAACTAAGATCCTCTGTTCTATAGGAATATGACCTTTATCCATTGATATATTCTTTCATTACACTGCAGGTGGCGATGAAGCTAGACCTTCTGGTTGGTCACCAGGAAATCCTAGGCGAAGTTCTGGACAAGTTTTTAACTCAGGCAACTTAGCTAAACAAAAAGCACCAGTTTCAAGTGATCCTGCAATATCTAAAGATGCAATGGTGAGTACATAAAGTTGCCCCCGGTTAGAGGTATCCTATGTTAGCTCCTGTTTTGAATAAATGAACATAAGGTTAGGTAAGCCAGGTCGTATACACAAGGATTGGCAGCTGAATTTTATTTATTTTATCCCTTCAAATCTGTAGCATCATGTTATATAAATAGTAACCGAGTTGTTCTACTTGTGACAGTTATCTAGCTCTAGCTTTCTCCGAGCAACTGGGTCATCAAGACGTGCTGCTGTCTCCAGTAGCCGCGAGGCTGCAGTTCCTGGAACTGATTCTGAGCCATCAAACCCTCAAATCATAGAAGCTGGAACAAGCTCCAACCCAAAGATTCATGGTGGGCGAAGCTCACCTATCGTCTCGTCTGAGACCAACAAGCTATCATCTCCTTCAAGAGGAAATACTTCAGTCATAAAGAACTATGAGTCCAATCTTAAAGGGATCGAGAGTTTGCGCTTTTAGCCGCTGCGTACTCTGACCAGTGAATGATACGTAAACTCGGGACCAGTGTAAATTTAAAGACAAGAAAACCGTTGCTAGACCCTCCCCATGGGAGGGAGACTTTACTTGTGCTTGTAAGACACTGAAGAAGTGATTCCAGAGGAATACAAACTCAAAGAGGATCAGATCAAGGAGTCGATAGACTTAACATTTGTAGTCCTCATTTGATTATTTTTTACTCTGTTGTGTATGTCTCGTTTGGTACTGCGAAGTTAAATTGTTTTGCGTCTCAAAGGGATTTGAAGTGTTAGCACATCTTCTCGTGTTTGAGCATATTGTGAGAGTAAGTGGCCATTTTTACTGGTAAATAAAGAAGCAACAATAATTGACGTACGTAATCAATAACTGTACTGTTTTGTCTTTAAGTAGATATGAGAGTTGCGTATGTCAGATGCCTTGAGAGGACATGAGAGTTGCATGTTGTGTCATATTTCAATCCTTTATGTCTCTATGAATGAAGTAAATTGCGAATGCAATTAAAGCCTTTAATCCTGGTCACTATCAGTTCATTATAACTTGAATCAGGCAGCCTGAACCTCTTGTTGTTACCAGCAATCATAGCATTGAGTTTACTAAAAGTGGAATCTGAAAGAAACAAGAAGCAAGAGAAGAGAGAATGAGAAGATTTGTTGTTGGATCATGAAGTTAAAAAGGGATAGAAAGAGAAGAACAAAAGATTTATTAAGTTTCTTGCTTTTATTTAAACGTAAATGTTGCGTGATGAAGATAAATTTCTAAATTACTCTTTAACAAAATCAGATATCCTGCGTGATTACTACTTTTATGCTGAATATCTCTATATCAGATCACCACAGACCATATACAGCATTTGAACAAGTCTCTTTGAACCATTTGAAGCTTTTTCTTACTGATCCCTTCATCTTTCCCTCAACACCATACATATTATAAGCAGCCACTCTCTTCTTCCTCTGAATCTCTGCCTCACAAAAACCCTTTAACCCTTTCTTCACCTTACTGTTGCTTCTCTTCGATTTACTGCTAGGATTGTCTCTCACCGTTGTTGGGTTCTTGTGTGGACTATAAGTTGATGTGCTGTAAGATCTCAGCATCACTGGAAGCTGCTGGTATGTTGGGCTCGGTGCTGCTTCTGCTACTGGTGTTCCACCATTAGTTAAGCAATGGTACTTGTAGGCCATGCTGCTGCAGCTTCTCATCTCTTCTCTGCATGACTTGGATCTGAACATCTTCACTTGCAACAACCTCAATGATTTCTTCTTTTTGTCTCTTGTAAACTTATAAAACTTGTGGCTATGCATTATATAGAAGGGAGACCAAGTATATTATATTCATATATTTTTCACTAGAAATGTGTTTGTGTAGGTTTAGAGATCAATTTGAAAAACATTATTAGAGTTTAGTACCTAGTACAGTGTTTGTGTCTTTATTCTTTCTAAGAAAATTTTGTAAGATCTTCTCATCTCATATCCATTGAACTTACACATGGCCGGTGCTTCTACATTCATGTATTCGAGAGAGTTATATAGTTTTTTTATTTACTTTGGCCAAAACATATACTCAAACTCCACCAAATAAGAAAAAAAAATGCTTTAGAGGAATAGATAACCTTGAGAGTCACGTTAACAAGAAAGTTATAACATAATGCAAACAAATCAAAACAAAAAAAAGCCATGAGATGAGTTCTCTTCTCATTTTACCAAAAACTCTAATTAAGCTGGAAACAAAACATAGTAAAACTGCAGTAAAAGGATGGTAAAATTCAGAAGTTACCAAGCTGCCACAACAAGACTCAGAGAAGATCAGCAACATTGCTAGGCAACTCTTCAACGACCACATTGTAAAACTTCTGAATATCAGACAACATCCTCTCATCATCAGTTGTCATGAAGTTGATCGCCACTCCCTTCCTCCCAAACCTTCCACTTCTTCCAATACGGTGAAGGTAGTTCTCAGGTTGGGTAGGGAGGTCAAAGTTAATGACAAGAGAGACTTGCTGAACATCGATACCACGTGCAAGGAGGTCAGTGGTTATGAGTACACGGGATGAACCAGACCTGAACTCACGCATGATGATGTCTCTTGTGTTCTGGTCCATGTCACCGTGTGTAGCTGAAACAGTGTGGTCACGGCTTCTCATTTTGTCGGTTAGCCAATCAACCTTACGCCTTGTGTTCACAAAGATGACGCTCTGAGTGATGGCCAGTGTCTCGTAGAGATCACAAAGTGTCTCTAGCTTCCACTCTTCCTTGTCTACGTTGACGTAGAACTGCTTGATACCTTCAAGAGTCAGCTCATCACGCTTGACAAGGATCCTAACAGGTTTGTTCATGAACTTCCTCGTGATCTCAAGAGCTTCAGGTGGCATTGTGGCGGAGAAAACACCGACCTGAACCTTGGAAGGAAGAAGCTGGAAGATGTCGTAAATCTGATCCTTGAAACCTCGAGAGAGCATCTCATCAGCTTCATCAAGAACAAACATCTTGATAGCATCAGCACGGAGAGACTGTCTCCTCAACATGTCGAAGACACGACCAGGTGTTCCAACAACAACATGGACACCAGACTGGAGAATGCGTTGATCCTCACGGACACTTGTTCCACCAACACAAGCATGAACCTTGACTCCAAGGTAGTCACCAAGAGCTCTCATAACCTTTTCAATCTGCTGAGCGAGCTCTCTGGTGGGAGCCAGAACAAGAGCTTGGCACTGAACAAGAGTGTAATCAAGCTGCTGCAAAACGCCAGAGCAGAAGGTAGCCGTCTTTCCGGTTCCAGATTGAGCTTGCTGGATGACATCAAGACCCTTGCAGAATGGAATAATCCCTCTCTGTTGAATAGCAGAAGGCTTCTCAAAACCTGTAATCAGATTACCACTTAGGCTACAGAACTTTATAACAAACTATATTACAGAATACAGAAGCACAATGAGCATGTGTAAGAGCAGTGTTATAAAATCGGCCATAGAAACAATTTTCTTAAAATGCAATTTATATCAGTTTAAACTGTTTTAAATTGGTTAAAATCAGTCTAAGTTGATCTAAATAGATCACATCTGTTAAGTTAAACAAAAATCCACAAATTTGTTTAGTTTATTTTTATTGTATATGTAATTTTTATAATTCATTAATATAATTCTATAGTTAAACCAAAAAAAAAACAAATTATCTAATGTAAATCTAAAATATATAAAAAGAAAATCAATAGATCCGAATAATTCGCCTAGTCACTAGTCCTAGCAATGTTTTGAACATTGTGTAAGAGTGACAATAAGCTTGAAATTACTAAGACAGTACCTAAAATATATATAAAGAAAATCAATAATTTGTTATTGAGTTATATCCGAATAATCCGCCTAGTCACTAATCCTCTACAAAGAGCCTAGTTAGAGCCTAGCAATGTTTTGAACATTGTGTAAGAGTGACAATAAGCTTTGAAATAACTAAGACAGAATCTAAACTATACAATAAAGGTATATGATGTGTTCTATCTCACTAACCGTAGGCATAGATGCCTCTCAAGAGATCAGACTTGAGTTCCATAGCATCAAAGCTATCACAGACTTCATCATAAGTGGTGTAGAAAGTTTCCTCTCCTTCCTCACCGAGTCTGCAAAAAAAAGATCATAGAACTCAGTTCTTGGTTAACTACTTAAGTCAATACAGTGATCCAAATGATGGTAAGTGAACATTACATAGCATTCATCTTAGAATCAAACTGACGTGGATCATATTGTGTTCCTTCTGACGCCATTCCTGCCATGACTGTGAGAGATACATAACACAAAACCAAAACGACATCGTAAGAACAAATTTCCAGAATCACTAAAAAAACATTCAGTCTATAATCAAAAACGTTGTCTGAGATCCGACAGCAACCAAAAAACATAACAAGTTGTCCAAATCTGCATTGTACAAAACTAGATCTCTAACGAATCAAAACAAGCATCAGAACCTATAAGGCATAACGAGAATCCAAAACAAACAAAGTACAGAGGGAGTGAGAGAGATTAAACCAAACCTGATGTTAACAAAGTGAAGAAGACAGATCTAGAGAGAGAGAAGAAAGGTTCAAAGGAGAGAGAACAGAAACTCCTCGGATCTGCGCCGTGGAGTTGAAGAAGAAGAAAGTAACTGCTTCTGCTTTATATACCTTCACACTCTCTTCTTTTTTTAGGTTTTAAAACGAAAACAACTTTAACATGTTATTTCCTGATTTGCCCTCCAACTTTGCATTATTTGCGACTTCTTCACTCTTTTGTTCCTTTTTCAACATTAGTGTGGAAGTTTTATTTTATTGACTTAACTTGATTAATACTAGTTTATTAATATTTATGCATAAATTGTAGGAATTGGATAATTTGTTTATAGATAGATTTTCTTATGTAGTATATAAATATTTATAAAATAATAAAATTATAATATATTTTAATTTATATTATTTTATAAGTTATATATATAAAATGAATATTTCTTAAATAATAATATGTTAGTGTCTCACCTATACATGTATTTTATGTATAAAATAGGAACAATTAATTTATTTATTTTTGTATATATTATGTTACAGTTTTTGTCAGAGTTAAACTATAATTGTTTTGGATTCTAAATAAATAAAGCATAGTAATTTGTTATTTACATTTAGTTCAATTTGTCTTAGAATTGTAAATATATTATATATTATTTAATTTGTTATCTGTTATTTGAAAATTAAATTAAAGTGTTACAATCATTATTTTAATTTTAATCTTGAAATGGCTATTTATTTCAAATTCTGACATAACATAAATACTATATTTATATGAACTGATCAGATAATTATATATAATTTATATGATCACTAGCATATTTTTTTATTTTTAATATTTCTTCTATCATTGAGATAATATTTTTAAACATATATAATTTTATTTTTTAAAACAGACATGTATAAATAAATATATATATATATATATATATTTAAAATATAAGATTTTATTTTTTAAAACAAGTATAAATATGTAAATAAGAAAAAGGAGACATTTGTTTTATTGACATGATTCACGTTATAATAAATATGTAAATGTGTAATTAACATGAGAAATTTTATATTAAATTACAGTTTTCAAGTATTATAATATTGTTGTATATTTTAATATTAAAGATGTTGGCATTTTGATTAAAAACAAATCATTAACAATATGAATATAACTTTTTTGAAAATGAACGTGAATATAT
The DNA here is from genome assembly GCA_905132765.1 of Moricandia arvensis. Taxonomy (NCBI): domain Eukaryota; kingdom Viridiplantae; phylum Streptophyta; class Magnoliopsida; order Brassicales; family Brassicaceae; genus Moricandia; species Moricandia arvensis. The sequence goes on from CAJHQP010002162.1 coordinate 58,195, forward strand.
CACTTAGAAAACTTATCTTTCAAATAATATTATAATTACATGTAAATTTAGTGAAATTTATCTTGAATGCAAAAATACAATCTTTCTCTCTTCTAATTTGAGCCCATCCATCGTTGTGGGAATAACATACGTTGGTCATGTTATGGTGAACAAGACACATTCGGTTGCATAACCCTTCTTTTTTTCCTTCTAATTGGATATACGCCATAGTAATTGTGTTTCTCGTCATTGAAAGACATACTTGAACCAATACTTTTTGCTCCATTATATAATTTATAAATATTTTTTTTAAATTTTAAAAAAAAATTAGTAATATTGAGTAAATATTAAGAAAAAAATAATAAATTCAGTTAAAAAATTAGTAATTTTCGTAAAAATTAATGATTTAGTAAAATATAGTACTTTTGAGTAAAAATTAGTAATTATTTATCCAACAGATTTTCATTACTAATAATGTATTTTAATTAAAATATTTTATTTTTATAATAAGAAAATTTATTTACTTTCAATACTTGCTAAAACTTGGATTCCAAGAGAAATACATCTTTGCGAAAGAAGATTATGGGATAAATTGTATGGAAGATTAAAATAAGGTCATTGGAACCATGAATTGCCGGTTTAGGAAGTAAATTTACCATAAATTTAAGAATTTGAAGTATAAAATATTATATTAATTATATAGAATTGATGAATGAAGCTTTGAGTTCCAATTTGTATGATAGGAATAGGTTGGAAATATGAGTTGTAAAAATTACCTTATCCTCAATCAAAACCATCTTAATAGAAATAGTTCTTTTGAAATATTTTTTCCAAATCTTCAAAATATCATTTTAATATTGAATTAGCGTGAACATAAGTGTAGTTTTCTACGAAAGAAAAACATATATCCAAGTATAATAAACTAAAGTTTTAGATATTGATATATTTGTGTTGATAGTTTAGATTTGAAAAATAAGTTATCTATTATATAGTTATGTGGGCATCAATATGTGATTAGGATTAAAAAATTTAAACTAAAATAAAAAAGTATAATAATTATGTGTTTAGAAATAAAATATATATAATTATGAAAATAGAATTAAGTAGTAATCAAAGTGTTCCTAACTCATGTTAGTAAATTTGTAAGCAAAAAAATTATTTAAATATCCTAAATTTGTAACAAACATGTATAAATATGTAAATAGGAGAAAAGAGACATATGTTTTAGTAATATGACTCATGTTGTAATAAATATGTAAATATGTAACCAACGTGAGAATTTTTTTTATTAAATCACATATTTCAAATATATGAAATTTTTGTATATTTTAATATTAAAGATGTTGCCAATTTGATATAAAATCAATGCATTAAAAGTATAATTATAATAAATTTTGTGAAATTAACGATGAATATAACACTTAGAAAACTTATTTTTGAAATAATACTGTAAATATTTTATGTAAAATATATGGTTTAAATTCAAAAATAAATTTATTATTAATTATTCAGATTATTTTAAAATAATGCAAAACTATTATATGCGAATATTCATAAGCAATTCAATACAACAAGAGAAGCATCAGACATATATACATCCTTGTAAAACTATTAAAATTATCAATTGTAATTTCATAGTACGTAATAAAATAATAAACGAGATACTTTTTATCCTAATTTACTTTGCTCCCAAAATAACATTATAAATACAAGATATTACCAAAAACAGAACCTTGCCCCTTAAATTAGAGTTTCTTATTTTTTTTTTGTATATATGAACAACTAAAACCCAAGACTCACACGTCCCTTGCTGTGTATACTAGCTGGCCATCAGAAGAAAGTCTTCAAAGTCACGAGATTTGTCACCTAAGGAGACTGATAAGCTCAAAGATATGTCTCATAGAGTCAAGCCAAGACCACAACCTCGCCACGAGAACCTGCAAAAGAACATATAAATAACACAGAGTTAAGAGACAACAAAACCCCCATAGATGTTTTTTTTAAGCTTGTTTCCTAATGTGAATGAAGAGTGAGATAATGGGCAAGTCTCGGTTTTTACATTGTTCATGTATCTCTTTAGCTAACTCCAGCAAAAGATCAGTTTCTTCCGCTAGCTTAGTAGTCTTCTTCAACTCTTCCACTGCTACTTTGGCAACGTGTATTTTATTCTCTGCCTCCACAACTTTACAAGCAGCGGTTATTGCAGCTTCGTCTATTATCTCTTGTGAAACTGAGGGGGTCGGATTGTTTGTTTGCCGAGGTTTTACATTTGTCTCCTTTAGTTTTGGGACAGATGTTGTTCTTGTTGTTGTTTCTGATCTATTTGGTAGCTTATAGAAGTTCAGTAACTTTTGAGTGTTGAATGAAACAAGACACAGATTAAAAGAAGGAATAAAACATGTGACACAGAAGGAATAAAGGTGAGGAGCTTCAAGACTTACAGGTTTTGAGTTGCTAACCTTTGAAAGTTTGCCCTGAGCAGCAAGCCTCCTCAGTCTTGAACTAAGGACTTTTCTGAAATTTGGTGGCACTTCATGCCTTGGCTGCTCTTTCCACAGGAAGTCATAAGGTCCATTAGGAAAGGTTGTAGCCAGTAGGATGGGTTGGAAAAAAAAACTGAGAGTGGCCCCAAAAGTAAAATCTAGTTAACTATAGTCTATAATGTTTCTTCAGATAGGCATAGTGGACTGCTTCAGTACAACTATCATCATCATACCATTAAACATCAAAGCACAGATGATTAGCAGCACAACTATCATCATTCCAGTGTATATATTCAGAAGCTTAGACAAGATAGTGTAGATGTTCACAACTGCCTAACACATTGTTGCTCACAGTATGGATCTTCAGTGCTTCCTACCTCATGATAAAGCAAGTACTATTCTATGCATGAAAACATAAAGTAAGAAGAGGCAGATGAAAACATAAAGTTAGAAGAAGCAAGTACTATCATCAGTGCTTCCTACCTCATGTAGACCTCAAGTACAATAAACCATTGCAAAAGTCGAAGTAGAAACAGTTTACATATGCCACAGTGAGGTCCTTACTTCTAACCAATGCAGAAAGAAGAGCAAAGAGAAACTTGTCAAACCTCGATGAAGCTGAAAATGGAACCAACATCAGATCCATTAGCATCCGCTAAAGCAGAGAGAGCTTCAAATATCATCCCATCATACCTGAAGATAACAACTCATCAGAAGTCTTTACCAATGCAAGCATTAAATAGATGCACTGCACGAGAAACTGAAGATAAACAAAGAAAGACAAACCTGGGAGCATTCTTCGTATCCACCACAAAGTTATCAACACTAAACTCAGAAGATGCACTGCGAGGAAGGGAAGTATCTGGTGAAGAAGACGAAGAGTTAGCATTAGGAGGTAGAGTAGCCAGAGTGACGCCTTCCTCTTTGACTTTTAACGGCCTTGCCTTATCCTTTGAGCATTGAGTACCAGGAGCAACACTTAAGTTACGCCACTTATCCTACAAAGTATTTGCAACACATATATAACAACCACAGAATCTTGTTCAAAGGAGAAAGAACTGTTCTTCCCACCTCAAAGCTCCAATTCAACCAAGATTACACTTGAATCAATCACAAACAATCTATACATGGTCCATTTCATATCATATTCTATGTAATGATTAGAACCAATATTAACAACAAGAGGACAGTGTCCAAAACATGTTTAAATCTTAATTTCCGACAAGACCAAGTACAAACTGAACACTAAAGTTGGCTTTAAAGTCTTTAGCTTTATGGTTAAAGAGACCAGTCAATGTGTGAAGATTGTCCAAAACATGATTTAAACTTTAAGTTCCGACATAACTGAGTACAAACTGAACACTCAAGTTGGCTTCAAAGTCTTTAACTTTGTTTTATATGGCTAAAGAGGTCAATGTGGGAAAACAAGAAGAAGAAGACAAAAGAAGACACCTTGAGGTCGATGTTGGAGCGATTGATGAGCTGATCAGAGAACTCTGGATCACGGAGAATGTTCTTCCACTTTCCGGCGCCGTGTTTTGCAATTCCGGCGAGCAACGCCTCCTCTTCATCCCCGGTCCATTTTAGTTTCTGGTTTCCCATTTCACCCTTCTGGCTTTATAGTCTAGTGCTATCTCTCCTTGTCGATAAGTATTTGTCTGTTGTATATACAAATCGGTGTATAACAGATTCAGACGACGTCTCGTGGCCAGTTTTGACTGCGGGAGGTAGTAATTGGTCCAATTTGTATGGAATAAAACTTCTTTGGTCAAAAATAAATAACACTAAGATTGTGGGTCTCGTCTTTTACTCCAAAATCGAAAAATCGAACGGTGTATTTGAATAACTGAAACATAACCGAAACCAAAACGGATATTTACGAATTTCTGTTTTTACTACCAAAAAATAAAATCGAACCGAAATCGAGTGGATATTCTAACATCCAAAAAACATTTTAAATACAATTATATATATAAATCAAATACTTTAATGTATATATTATAAAATAATTAATTATATTTAAATATTTAATACAATCTAAAATTTAAATGATACAAAAGAGCCAAATTAGTTGAATATTTTCCCTAAATTATATAATTTATCATGATCAGTTTAAACCATTTAATATTTTATAAGGATTATCTAAAATTATAAATAATTAAAATCAAATTAAAAATTTAAATTGTTATAAGCCATTAGTCGTTTTTTGATTGTTGTCCAAATTGAATCGAATGCAAAAAGATAGAATCGAAACAAGACCGAATTTTATAAATATATAAATAAATTCACTATGTAAAAATGATTTAGAAAAATTAAACCGTTCCAAATTGAAAACCCTGAATACTAAAGGCTAGCCAGAGCCACATAAACAAAATTGGGTTTAATTGATTAAAAAGAAAAATTACGGGGTCAAAATCGAATTACAACGAATATCCAACGAATCTAGACACAAGTGGAACGACAAGTCTGGTCTTTCAGACAGAACTAACAAAGTAGTTTCCCTAAAAAAAAAGTTAAAAAAAAAACCCTAAAGACCACAACTTTAATTCCATTTCTCATTCGCACAACGTCGGAGAGAGAGCGCAGCTTACCTACATCACACATTTCTCGATCACCTCTCTCTCTAACGACCATCGAAACCCTAATCTCTCTCTCTCTCTCTCTTCTTCCCATGGCGGCAAACAACAGATCCGATCAAGACGCAGACCAAAACACACGTCTCTACAACCCTTACCAAAACTTCGAAGTCCCCATCAAATCCCAATACCTCTACAAGCTCCCCACCTCCCCTGAGTTCCTCTTCACCGAAGAGTCCCTAAAGCAGCGCCGCTCCTGGGGGGAGAATCTCACCTTCTACACCGGCACCGCTTACCTAGGCGGCTCAGTCTCCGGCGCCGCGGTGGGGATCTTCACCGGCGTCAAGAACTTCGAATCCGGCGACACGACGAAGCTCAAGATCAACAGGATCTTGAACTCGTCTGGCCACACGGGGAGGACTTGGGGGAATAGGATTGGGATCATTGGGTTGATGTATGCTGGGATTGAGAGTGGTGTTGTGGCGGTGATGGATAGGGATGATGTGTGGACGAGTGTGGTGGCGGGGCTTGGTACTGGGGCGGTTTTTAGGGCGGCGCGTGGGGTGAGATCTGCGGCGGTGGCGGGTGCTCTTGGTGGGTTGGCTGCTGGTGCTGTGGTTGCTGGGAAGCAAGTTGTGAAGCGGTACGTGCCTATATGAGGAAAGAGTTTAATTGGAAGACTCTGTGTCTCGTTGTTTGAAATTTTTTGATAGAGTTTGATAGGTTTTTTCGTATGATCTTTTGGAATCGTAAAGGTGAAAACTTTTTTATTGGGTTCTAATGGTGTATGAGTTTGTATGTCTCTTTGATAATAAATCTGCAAACGTTTTTTGTTTTACTTTTATATACTGATGAAATGGGATTCATTTGTCATGTGAGTGTATTCCTTTTTGAAAGTAGTTTCGGATGAGTTAAGAATTCTTTGCTATAGTTTATGATAATGTTTGATTGATATATGTGTTGTATCAGACTTGAAATCAAACACCTTTTCTAGTATCAGTTCGTTCTCCTATGTTATTGTCAGAGTCTTAACTGAGTTATGCTGATCCTTATTGTGTTCTATGGTTCACCTCAATGAATATGAATGAGACTTGATTCTCAAATATATTTTAGTTTATATTTCTCTGGCTCTTTTTAGCACTGGACTGTCTTCTGCTCTTAAGCATTCTCCTGGATTTCGCAAGCTATATGATGTGGGATTAGTCACAAAGTGTTCATGTGTTTATTGTGTACTAAGCTCTTACAGTCTATGGATATTTGGAGATCGTTTGCTATTGAGATTTATCTTTTTGTGACTTCTTACACTTGATGTGAAACAAGCAATGTCCTCTAAAAATGTCTTAAAATTCGAGTGTTTGAAGTTTCACTGAGCTTCTGCAAAAACGATCTTCCAATGAAAATTATTCTGTAAAAGGGGTTTTACTTTACATGACCAAACTATAAACAAGGTTCATATACAATATAAGGAACTCTAAACACTTTATGGGAGAACACCGCACTGAACTTTGTTAGGAGCACAACTCATAAAAGACCAACGGTTGCCTTTGCACTGCCTTCTATGTGATCTTGGTGGTCTACTTCTTCTTGCTACCAAATGACTACGGGTCTTCAAAGGTTCAGGAAGCTCAGGTACTCCCCTAGTTTCCTTCTTGTTAATCTACGTCCAATTTCCATGTATATTAGTGTCAATACTCAACAGATCTTCTCATTTGATCCTCTTTCTACATGGCACAAACATGGTTCATGAACTGAGAATGTTTTGCCGCAAACATTCAACTAAGTTCTTATATCCATTTTTCAGTTATGTTCTTGGATAGAAAACTTCTAGTTAATGTCTATGTGTGTGGCATTATCTCAAGTTCGGTTTGCACTTATTTGACCTCAATCAGAACGGTGCTAAGAAGCTAACCTGAGAGGAAGGAACAGGAGCAAGCGAATCTGAATGGTTAGATTCTGATATAAGAGATGTTCTGTCCTGAATAGGCTTCTCCTCCTCTCTTGCAAACTCTCTTAATCTCTTCAGAGCTGGTAACAGTACTGAAGCAAGATTAGGTCTGTCTTTTTTCCTCATCTCACAGCACTGCAAAGCCAATTTAGCCAACTCTAGAGTCTCTTCTTCAGGCCATTCTGATACTCTTGGATCCAAAACATCACTGAGATTGTTATTCTCAATCGCCATCTCTACTTTATGACCTAACCCCATTGCTGGCATTGCTGTTATGATTTGAAGAAGCACCACACCAAAAGAGTACAAGTCTGACTTAACTCCAAGCATCCCGGTTTGCTGATACTCAGGGTCTATGTAACAAAATGTACCAGCTGCAGAGGTCATGTGATAGTTACTAAAGCTATTAGCACCACAGGGAGGTACTAGGCGAGCTAGACCAACATCACTTATCTTGCTAGTGAAGTGTTTATCAAGTAGAATATTTGCTGGCTTCAGATCACGATGAACTAATGGCTCAGGTTTTGCACTGTGAAGGAAAAGAAGTCCTGTGCCAATCTCAGCAGCGATTCTGAACCTTGCTCTCCATGAAAGTGGAGGTGTGTTGTCTTTGCAGAAGAGACGATCCTCAAGAGTTCCATTTTCCATGTACTCATAAACAAGACAACCATTCTCAGGACATGCACCAAGGAGGATCACCATATTAGGGTGTCTCATGCTACTCAGAACCTCAACCTCTTGTTGGAACTGTTTTAGGCCCTGTGTGATACCTGACTTCATGATCTTAATGGCGACAGAAGTGTAGTCTAGGACAGCCTTGTAGACAGGTCCATACCCTCCTTCCCCAATCTTTAGAGCATCTGAGAAACCATTGGTTGCCTCTTCAACATCTTTGGTACTGTAACGTCTGTAAGAGACCTTACTAGCCATTCTTTGCTTCTCCAACTTGGCTTGCAGCTCTAGTAATCTTCTCTTTTGGCTCTCCATTTTCGCTAACTGCTTTTCGATTTCAGCTGCTTGGATGTCTGAATGCCTTTCTTGGTTCTCCTCAGATAATGTTCTAGGCAGCTCTGCTTCAAGATTTTGATTCTGACCATAAACAATGTCAGTATCATGTTGACATTTATGCAAATCCAGGACCATAATCTATGTTCTTAAACACTTTACCTTTTGTTCCATGAAGTTTACAGCATGTGGACTTTCCTGTGCATCGGTTATGTCAGAAAAGAAATGTCAGAACAGTAAGAAACTGAAAATGACAGAATGTCTATCTCAGTGTAGTGATACTGACCGTGGATGTAGAAGAGATGGATCTTCCATTGATAGTGGAACTTTGAGAGATGGTGTAAGAAGTCATAGTTGATACCACACCATAACTACTATTCTCAGTGTCTGACTGAGAAAACTCACTCAGAGATTCTGGTGGGGAGATGCGAGGTGAATAGGATTGGAAGGAATATGAATTAGATTCAAATGATTCCCTCTGGGAATAACTGGAATAAATGGAGCTCGTTTGCTCGTAATTGTACAACAAAGAAGAGAGATCATCTTGTCTGTGATGCTGTCTTTGAGCCTGTCTTGCATATTTGCTTTTTAACAGCTTACCTTTCGACACAACAAAGACTGAACAAGTCTCTGGAGCTGTTTTAAGCAAAGTGGTAGGCAAGTCTGGACTCTTAAACTTCCTGGTTACAGAGATGGACCAATGTTAGTATTCATATAAACCAAAGTTGAGTATATGAGAATCTAGAGAGAAAAAAAGAAAGAGACCTGAAAAAGGATTTGTGAGCAGATGAGCCAACAACAATGTTTGAAATGAAATTGTTGGTGATATAGTTGATAATAGCATTGGAGATGTCATTATCATGAACAACAACCTCCTTGGCTCTAATCTGACAAGCCATTGTACAATAATTAAGTAATAAATCATAAAGTGACTTAAGGAGACTGAGAGATGATTGATCACTCACTCCTTTTCGAGCGCACAATCCTTTGAAAGGAAGAAAGAACTGATGCTCCTCTTCATTATCATGTTGTAAACATGGTCTTATCTTTCCTTCTGCAAAAATAAAGACCTAATTAGAAGTTGTGTTGGCATTGTTGTTTTGATATGATGAGAGGTTAGAGAGAGCAAGAGATGCCTTTAGGTTGAACATGGAGAAGGACCACACAACGTGGAGAATCGACAAGAATGTTCTCAATAGCCCATTTCAAGGCGAGTTTGCTGTTCTTGTCTTTATCAATAGCAATGGCTGTGATGAATCCATTGTCTACTCTTCTTGCAGACATGTTTGCTTCTCAAGAAACGATGAATAACCTGTTACTTCATAAGCAAGCCATAACACTTGTTAATATATTACTTACATCCATAACCAAAACTGATTGTGTTTGTTTTCTTTCGTTGGCTCTGCACCCTCTGAGAAGTAACTAAGAACGATAACAGAAACAGAATTTGTATAGTGGATGATGAAGCTTGAGTGATTTTGCATTTTTTGCTATTTTTGGAATGTTTTCCTAAAACGACTTAACTGTCTTCTGAACAAACAAACGAAAAGGGAAATTTTTAGGGAAAATCGCATAAAAAACCTTGAAAGTGGCACTCACTGACACTTTAAACCTTGAACTTTTTCGACTATCACTTTAAACCTCCAAAGTGGCAATTGTATCACAATAAACCTTCAACTTGGCTAACTTGTACATCAAGCAAAAGGTTGACCTGTAAAACAGGTAAACCTGATGATGTGTCAGTTTTTTTTTCCGAAAATAATTATTATTTAATTAATAAAATAAACAAAAATTAAATAAAAAAAAGAAAATTAAATAAAAAATCACATAACTAAAATTAAAAATCAGAAAAAATTAAAGAAGTATTATAAAATAAAATAAAAATCATAAAATTAAAAAAATATTTTAAAAATAAAAAAATAATAATTAAAATATAGAAAATTAGAAAAATAGAAAATTAAACAAAAAATTCACAAAATTAAAAATTAAAAAAAATCATAATATTCTCTTTTAAAATTACAAGATTTTTTTAAATATATCATTTTTGACAATAACAATTCAAACATATCAATGATGACGATGGTGGTTTCTCACATAATCATTATGAATGACGTTTTTGACATTTCTAACGATAGTTTCATCGTTGACCTATTTCTAACGATAGTTTCATCTTTGACATATCTACTTTTAAAATGATGATTATGAAAACATCGTTTTTAATGATTATATCGAAAACTATCGTTAGAAATATGTCAAAAACGTCATTGTTAATGATTATATGAGAAACCACCATCATCATCAGTGATATATTTGAAATTGTTATTGTCAACTATTTGAAACAATAGATAGATCAACGATGATGATGTTTATCACTTAAAAAGTAAATATGTCAAAGATGAAACTATCGTTAGAGATAGGTCAATGATGAAACTATCGTTAGGAATATGTTAAAAACGTCATTGATAATGATTATGTGAGAAACCACCATCGTCATCACTGATATGTTTAAAATTGTTATTGTCAAAGATGATATATTTAAAAAAAAATCTTGTAATTTAAAAGAGAATATTATGAAATTTAATTTTTAATTTAGTGATTTTTTTGTTTAATTTTTAATTTTTCTAATTTTCTTATTTTAATTTTTTTTGATTTTTTGAAATATTTTTTTTAATTTTATGATTTTTTAATTTATTTTATAATATTTATTTATTTTTTTCTGATTTTTTATTTTAGTTATCTAATTTTTTATTTAATTTTCTGATTTTTATTTAATTTTTGTTTATTTTATTAATTAAATAATTATTATTTTCGAAAAAAAAACTGACACATCATCAGGTTTACCTGTTTTACAGGTCAACTTTTTGCTTGATGTACAAGTTAGCCAAGTTGAAAGTTTATTGTGATACAATTGCCACTTTGGAGGTTTAAAGTGATAGTCGAAAAAGTTCAAGGTTTAAAGTGTCAGTGAGTGCCACTTTTAAGGTTTTTTATGCGATTTTCCCGAAATTTTTATATCACAACTCTCAAGTTTATCTTTAGAATGTGGTGTTGCTGGTGCAATCCAGCTTGTTAAATAAAAGCATTGGTTCAAATCAAATGAGAGTCCGATTATTCATTACCTAGCATGCAATATATTATTATTTTTTTTTTTTTTGTTAATCAAGAAGTGTTTGGTCAGCCCAAATAATTTTATGGGTCCGGGACCAGGCGGCACTAATACCAATTCTGGCATAAAACATCTTTTCCAAGTCGAACTCGGACGACGGTAGTTGCAATCACAACCTTTTACCACCAAATTAACTCAGTCTTGGTAGTGCATACAACATATTATTGTGTGCTTTATTCTTATACAATATGGTGATGATTATATTATTTTATATCCTGCAACTTAAAGTATAGTACAGATTCTGCATTAGAAGCTGTAGTGTATGATGTTCTAAGAAGCTTGAGTTCAATTGCAGTATAGATAACACATGAGTAAGGGACATCACAACAAGTGGACGTGCCGGAGTGGTTATCGGGCATGACTAGAAATCATGTGGGCTTTGCCCGCGCAGGTTCGAATCCTGCCGTTCACGAATTTTTTTTTTGTTTTTTTTTCTTGTTTCCCATCTTTATTTTTTTTCATAACCAAATCATTCTACTATAGTCGGACATGGAACATCTCTCTACCAAAGCCTTTTTGGTTTGTGGTGTATACAACAAGCCCATCACAGGGTTAACCAAAAAAAACCTATTTATATAGTTTTTGTTATTTGTTTCATTTAACCTACTACTATATAACTTAAGGAGCAGTCTAGGGTTTTCCCCTCTCTCAAACCTAAACAATCGCTCTTCTCATCTTCTCCATGGGAAATCAATCTGGTGAAGCAGCTCCTGGTGATGTGGTTAAGGCCACAAAGCCTTTAAAGAAAGCTAAGAGAGAGCCTGAAGATGATGATTTGGTGACGAAAACAAATCTTAAGAAGCAGAAGAAAGAGGTGATGGAGACTATGGAAGGGTTAGCTGATCATCTTAAGCGGATTGAATCAAAATTTGATTTGTTGGCTACAAAGGTGGATCAACTGATCTCAGTGAACAGTAAGAGAGTTCATATCAAGAAGCATGTAAAGGCCAAGGCAGAGATCAGTTCCTCTGAGGATGAATCATCTTCCTCTGATGATGAGGATTCTGAAGAGAAACCTGTTCCAAGTGTTGAGGTGGCTGCTAAAGTGTCTTCTTCCTCTGAATCAGAAGATGAGGAAAGTGATCAAGGTGAAAAGGTTGAGGTGAAAACGGCTAATATTCCTAAGAATCAGAGCTTTGATCTTGATTCCATCAAGAAACCTGATGAAAAGGAGAGTGAAGGTCGTTTTAGACCTGGTACTTTTGGCTATGTTCCCAGTAGAGGTCGTTGGCCTTTTGGGGGTCGTTTTGGAGGTGGTCGTTGTGGCGGTGAGGGATTTTGTGGGCGCTGTTTAGGTTTTGTTGGCCGAGGAAGAGACAAGTCTTGTGTAATAAACAGACCTAGTTTTAAAGACTAGGTTCTTCTCATGTTAGAAGATCATCTGCATGTAATAAAGCTCATTCTCTAGCTATTTGTTACTTTTAATTTGTTACATAATCAAGTTATTTAGAACTATTAGAGAGTAGAGAAGCACTTGTTCTAGCTATGTGGTGTTTTTAACTTGCGATACAATGCAACCATGTTTATTAGTTAAGTTTTTTTTTCATCAAGTTACACACATAGGGACATAAAGATGCCCTAGAGACAAGACTTGTTTCACAAGAAACACACTTCAAACATCAACACTTAGATTCATTGTTCTTTAGATACTGCTTGAGAACATCCATAACCGAACCAAACTCTGCCTTAACCTTAACCGGTGGGTTAGCCAACCTACAAGCCATCTCCTGTATGTTCTTTGAATGATACTCAATCTTACTCTGCGTAAACTTCAACCCATGAGCTGTACTCACCACCACCGTCCGATCATTAGCCTCTATAACACCACACTTCCTCAGCTTCATCAGAGCCGTCAAGGCAACACCTGTATGTGGACATATAAACATACCAGTGGAATCAGCTAGAGCCGTTGCGTCCATCAACTCCTCTTCAGTAGCTTCCTCAACAATCCCATTAGACTTCTTCAACGCATACACAGCTCTATCTATAGACACAGGATCACCTATCTGAATAGCAGAAGCAAAGGTTGTGTCTGGTTTCATTGAGTTAAAGTCTTGATCAAACCCTGACTTGTAATGCAAGTAAAGCGGGTTCGCGTTAGCAGCTTGAGCACACACAAGCCTAGGGATCCTATCAACAAGACCTAGCTCTTTACACATGTGGAAACCTTTGTAGAACGCGTAGATGTTACCGAGGTTTCCTCCAGGGACGATGACCCAGTCTGGGACTTCCCAGTTGAACTGCTGTAAGATCTCAATAGCTGCTGTCTTTTGACCTTCGAGACGGAGGCTGTTGAGAGAGTTGGCTAAGTAGATAGGGAGCTCTGCTGTGACTTCTCGGATCAGATGCATGCACCCGTCGAAGTCAGTGTCGATGCTTAGCACAAACGCTCCGTTTGCGATAGGTTGTACGAGCTGAGCCGTGGATATTTTGTCTGCCGGTAAGAAGACTATGGAGGGGATTCCTGCGGCGGCGCAGTAAGCTGAGAGCGCGGCGGATGTATCTCCGGTGGATGCGCAACCAACTCCGGCTACTGGTTTGTTCATTTTCTTGAGGCGGTTCACCTGAGAAACAAGAACAGTTATGCCAAAGATTTAGTTCCGTTATTTTAGTTTTTGGTTTGGTTCATGTAATAAAATTGAAAACCGGATAATACATAAAAACATGGTTCAATTTCTCTTCCAGTTTAGTTCTGATTTTTTTTTATAATTTTGATTAATTCATGTAAATTTTATAGACAATTCAAATTTTCCGAAGAAATATATTAGATTTTTCTGTTGAAATCTCACACAATTCAGATAATTTGAAATATTTTGGATAAAAACAATTGGATGATTTACTTTTCAGATAAAACAACCAAATAATTTGATTTAATTGTTGATTAAATTTATCAATAATATTTTATTATTTCAAAATTAAATAATATATCAGTATTTTAGGTGTATACACTATACTTTTTTAGTTGACCTGAGAAACAAGAACGGTCATGCCAAGATCTTTGAACGAGCCCGTGTGGCTAATACCACAGTGTTTCACCCACAGATCGTTCATCTGAAGGTACTGTTTCCCAAACCTCTCGGCCCAGAAGAGGTTCGAGTTGCCTTCAAATGCCGAGACGATGTCGTCGTCGTCTATCTCAGGAAGAACCCACTCTTTCTTGGACCACACGCCTGATCCGTACGGCCAACTTGTTTTACCAACGCGTGAGTCGAATAGGTTACGCCAGAACGCTCCGTCGTAGCGTTTTAAGGCCGTGAAGTCGTGCTGGACGTCGAGGAGGCCGCCGGATTGGGAGCGGTATACGATCTCGTCGAGGGAGTAGGACTCGGTGGTGGAGAAAGGTGGAGCGTCGAAGGGGATGTAGCGAGCGGAGAGGTTTTGGAGTTGAGGACGGCGGCGAGCCTCGTCGCGGATGTTCTCATCGGAGCGGCGGTGTTTCTGCGGCGGAGCAGAGGGAGAGGGAGTGGTTGGGGAAGTGCATCGAACGGTGGAGGAGTGAGGTTTGAAGGAGGTTTTAGAGTGAGAAGGAAAGTAGGTGGCGGAGTGGAGGAGAGAGAAGGAATCCATGATGAGAGAGAAAGTACAGAGACACTTTAACTGATTGGAGAGAAGAATGTCGACACCTTTGGTCGGAAACTAATTTTAGCTATAAACCTAATATATTAAATATATTCACTATTCAACTATACTTAAATGATTTATCATTCCAAATCCTCAAAAATCAATTATTCAAATGTTTTTATGTATATGACTACTGATTTTTCTAAAACTTAAATGGTACCTTTTGTTGTGTAGTAGGCACTAAACACAAATGGATCTTTAACAATCATATATTAGAATTAGATTGTGAATGATCTTAGAGAAATACAGATCAGAAAAACACTAACGTTTAAATATGGTACGATCTTAATCATCTATCTTCATGAGTCTTTATAAAATAATATTTGAGTAAATTACTGATTTATATTTTATAAGATGAATAGTTAGTTCATCTAGGGTTAAGCTTTCCTCAACGGAGGATTATACTCTTATGAGAAAAATTGAAGACATCTCATGAATACAAGAATTATTGTGAGTTCGTGCCTTCTTAATCAAGTAACCATATATGAAGATAAGATTGTGAGTGTAATGGTTTGTATGTCATAATCCAGATTCCAGAATCAATAGTACGTGTGCTTATGAGTTGTATATTAAAAGAACATAGAAACCATTAATAATAAAATTTTGAAGTGTACCTATTATATAATCAATGATGATAATGAGTGCAACTTTTTCTTTTCAATAGAAAACACTTTATGGATTGTCGTTTTCTCCATAGAATCTTGTAACACGGATTGGGTCAGAGATACATCAAATGAACAAGTCATGTGAAATAAGCTTTTACAAGTTAAAACATTTTTCTTGATGATATAAGCTTTTGATAGTGGCCCTGAGGTAAGGCCTCTGCTGCTATTGGATTAGGGTTTACAGAGGGTAAGGCCTCTGCTGCTGCTAATGCGGTTGGAGGCTGCTCCAGCTTGTTTGGACTCCTGTTGATATGGTGAGTCAGAGACTTATGGTGCAAGGAAGCAGTGGTCTTATTAGTAACTATGTCAGAATATATATCCCAAAACCCTCTGTACAACCCTTTTACTCCATCAGCTTCAGCAACTACGTCATCGACTGCTTCAGGACGGACATCTTACATCAACATAATGCACCGTCTAACACGGTTTGGTGGGTTGCTTAGTCTGTTGCACAGAGGATGGTTTGGGGTGGAGTTGGGTGTTATGTTTGTAAGAAAGGAGAAGATAGTGGGAACATGATTAAACCAGACTCCAAAATGGTAATGGCTGTTCAGGGACTTAGTGCTGCCATTGCTGGGAGTGTTTCTGCTTTGATTACAATGCCACTGGACCACAACCAAGACGAGACTGCAGGTTCTTGATGGGGAAGATAGTAGTGGTAGTTATAACAATGGAAAGCGGTGGACCGAGTATAGGACAGACGGTGAGAAACTTGGTTAGGGAAGGTGGATGGACAGCTTGTTATTGAGGATTAGGACCAAGATGTGCTTCAATGTCAGAGTCTGCAACCACTATGATCACTACCTACGAGTTCTTGAAACGGCTTCGGCTAAGAACCATGACCGGACAAGACTTGATTTGGCAAATGTCACATACTATTACATCAATAGACAGATACAGGACAAGACTTGATTTGGCAATATGTACAGTCATTCATGAGTAACTTGCTTACATGTTTGATTGTGACAATATATAGATATAATTGAAAATGATGTCTTCTGTTTTTATCCAAGTAAAATATGATCATTGTTAGTATTTCAGGAACACTAGTGTGTATTTATTCATGAAAGTGTTGAAGAAATGGTGTCTCAAGCGTGTGATGAAATAAGACTCAAAGTAGAATCTTTCAAACTCTTTTCTTAATTCAAGAAACTGTATACATAATAAGAAATGATCATATATATATATAAACTAGATTCTTCATTAAAATATTTCTCAAATATTGTCAACTAAATTGTAAAATATTCAAGAATCTTATTGTCTCCTCAGACAAACTCATGGAGTGGAAGCAGAATCTGTGTTCTATTTATCATATTTATACATAATCCAGAGACTTCTTCATTACATAAAGCAACTAGAAGTTTATAAGACAATCAAACCACAAGTTTTCACGAGATACATGGCGAGATAAGATTAAAAGTGTGTTCCAATGTGAAGGTTTTGGTTGTTCTTGTGATGTCTTAACACATACATAAAGTGAAATGAAAACAGTAGCAAGAGAACTAGAAGTTAGCCAAGGATGACTTCCCTTTTGGTGGGAAACATGAATCAGCACCAAAGATCCAATGTCTCAGATATGGACAGAGAAATGGTGCAAGTCCCCACCTCCACGCATGTCATTGGACTGACCATGAACAAGCATAGCTCGGTTAGTCTGAGTTGTTGGGAAACCTGAAAACTGGAATCCGGTGTGTCCAAAGATATCAACACTATCGGAAACAGATGTGATGTCAGAGCCAGAGGTGGTTGAGCTACGGTCTTTGTTGTGCTGCAGAATATGAGCTTCGAATCTAGACATGTTTGCCTTTCTGTTTTCAGTTGACCAACTTGTCATGTTCTTGTTCTTTAGCAGCAGCCTGTTCGGATTCTTGAAGAAGTTTTTTGGTGTTTAGGAATCTTCCACCGGATCCTCTTGGTCTTTTAAGAGCATGAACATGTCGAGATTCATGAAGATACGGCTGTTGCAATCAGATAAACAGAGATGAGCAAATGAGAAGCTTTTGTTTGTTGTGTTTTGATAAATGTTATTACCTTCCGGGCTTTGATTAACTTGTTCTGAGCCTCAAGCTTAGCACGTTGCTGCCTTCTCCTCATGATTGCGTGATACTGCTTCGCATTGACAAAGACTGGCTCAGTTTCCGTGATCTCCACTGGCAATGGAACTCGACCAGGAACCATACCCACCATTTGGAGATTGCATGTCTGCAAACGAGATGAGATCTTATGGACGAATAACACAGAAAGATAAACTACCATATTGGAAGTTGCATGTCTTTGCAAGGAATAATGCATTGTATAAACTTACTGGTGCCTGTGGTAGATAAGTTGCAGCTAACATACCACCAAAATGTGGATCACCATAGTGAAAAGAGAAATTAGCCTGGACCATGTGCGATATAAGATCAGTCCACCATCACATGTTTGCTATTATTACAAACTAAAGGTTTACAAATACCTGCGTAGGAGCAAAAGGGATACTCGAGAGTCCAGTCATAGAGCCGGATTTAGGATGAGTTGCAAATCCCTTCTGCTGAGTTTCTTCAGATCCTAATCAAACATCAAAGAAAGTAACTGAGAAGATAACACTTTTACGGCAAAAGATGGATTCTCTAGTTAAATAACATGCTAGTTTAACATATAGCAACAATCTAATATCTCAAAAGCAATCAAGATCAAGTCAAAGCATCAAGCAAGAGTCTCCTCTTCTCAGTGGATATAGGAAGACATTCATAAAGGACAGAACTGAGTAAGAACCTAGTGTAAGAAACTGACCTGATTTGGTTGAAAAAGAGATTTGTCTGGAAGGATTATCATCACCACTACTAGCAACTTCAGTGTAAGACTGACCAGTGGACTGAGTTGAAGATGAATCCTGGTCCTGGAAACTGATTTGCTTTGTGGTATGCTTCATGTGTTCAGTCCTTGCATCCACCACCTTCAAGCTTAAGGGTTCAGCTGGAGCCACTCCCCATGAGATGCTAGTGTTAAGGTACGGCAAAGTGGAATCTTTCTTATTCATCTGATGCATAACAACTAACAAGCTATTCTCACAACAACAACAAAAAAAAAAGACCTGCACCAGTCAACCATGATCCAAAGATTAAGACTTTATTGGAGAAGACATCAATACACAAAAACAAGATCCACAGAAAATTCAAAAACCTAGAAATAGAAACAAATAGAGATTGAAAGTTTCTAACTTTATACATCTTTTGGCAAAAAAAACGCGTTGACTTGAGAAGAGAGAAGAATTACCAAACCAGTAAACAAGATCAACCGATAAACCAGAGTTCGAACAACGAAAAGGGGAAGACTTGAGCAGAGATTTAACATCAAAGCTATAGAACAAGAGACTAGAGATGCAGAAGGAGATAGGTGGAGTAAAGAGAAACCTTTTGAGTGTTAGATGAACCGAAGATGAAGAAGACAGGACAGAGATTAGTTTTGCATGTCTCCTTGTCCGAAGCAAACGGTTCTTGTCTCTTTATATGTAACTCAGTGAATCAGAGAGTGTGTCGTGTTGGAGTTGTGTGATCCCTTCTTCTCTCTCTCTCTCTCTCTCTCTCTCTCTCTCTCTCTCTCTCTCTCTCTCTCTCTCTCTCTCTCTCTCTCTCTCTCTCTTACGAAACCACCATAGCCATGGACACCATTACCACTCCTTGTGGTTCATTATTGTCTTTTTTAAGTGGTTTAATTATTTCATTTAAGAGCTTAATTTAATTGTTTCACTTTACCCGAACACACAGAATAAAGTCTCTCTGCCTATCCCACTTTCTAGAATCATTTTACCCCACACACAAAAATTAAATAAAATGACTTTTTTCTTCATTTTATTATTTGACATTTCATATTCCTAAATTCCCTAAAATATTAAAATTGAGGACATACTAAAATCTTAAATTTTAAAAGGAAAAATGATAATGTTTTATACAAGGTCCTATATTCTTGTATATTTCGAACATAACTAGTATATTAACTAAGTTTCTTGGCTCTATGATGTCTTCCTAATAGTGAAGCCAAAAAGTATAAGCTATCTTGGCCACGTTAGCTAAGATACTTATATTAAATCTTTTAATTAACTTTTTGTCCAAAGTGTGTTGTCCTTTGCAGACTATGAAGCTTTTTAAATTTGTGCATTTAGGTGTATTTACTTAGTCTTTTGTCATCTCCCACTATCTTCATTTCTTGTAATTAACTATCTCTCTTTGGAATAAATCAATTTGGAATCAGATTTCAGTTTTGATCTACAAGTTATAGATTTTGTTATAACCATTTTTTTAATATAGTATAGTAGTTTAGGGAAAGTGTAGGCATGTAAAATGAGATTGGAATAAGGATTTTATTATGCTAAAACTTAGGTTGAGTTCTTAATCAAGTACCTAACTTTTTTTTTGCAATGAAAGAAAGCTTTAGTGCAAGTCAAGCATAGTCATATGCATCCATTATACTTGGAACAACCAAAACATAATAATTGCTACTTCTTGTTTTCTTTCTTAATTTGTGTTTAACTATGAATTAATCTTTTTAAATTTATACTCGTTCTGAATTTGAAAGAATGATTAAAGAAAATTAAATAAATATCTTATTTATTAGTTTTGACTATTTCAATAATGTTCTACCATTCAAATTTTCATATTTTAATTTAGCTTTTAGTTTAGAGTAAAATGCATTAATTAAAGATAGAATATTAATTTTTAAATACAAAGAAAAAAAATATTAATCATTTGTATACTTGTAATATGGAGGGAGTATCTTATTAAGGATTTGAGCCCTTAATCCATCCCATGAGAACTTGGACACGTGGGGATACTGGAGAACTCATCATCATCCCTTAGGGACCAAATCAAAAGTTAATCACCTTTCTATGGTCAAAAATTAATGGAGATTTTACCCAAAAAATTAAATAAAAAAAAAATCAGTGGAGACTAAGATGAATGCTATTAGAATTTTAATTCCTAGTATGTGTGAGCTCTTAATCCATCCATAAGAAGTTGGACACGTGTGTACTGGAGTGTTCATCATCCCATAGGGACCAAAATAAAAAGTTAATTACCTTTCTTTGGTGAAAAATCAAAAGAGACCACATCCTTTATTTTTTTTATCTTGTCTTTTAAGTAATGAGTAGGTGGATAAAGATTGCTTTCGTGTAGCTGTTTATATTCGCTTCCAAAGGAGTTAACTATGAACAACATTTTCAATTTATTATTTAACATTTTTCATAACTCTTTTTGCTTTTTTTTTTTTTGTTTGTATCCATCTTTATCGTAAAATAAAAAGCACACAGTTCATGAAAAAAAACGCAACACACAGTACCATAACATAAGAGCATGATCAATGGGGGCTCTTAAGAGGGGCTCTTGCACTGTTCGCGGGCCCCACTGACATGTGGGGCCCATGAACAGTGTAAGAACCGCTTCTTAAAACTCCTAAATAAGAACCGTTTTTTGAGAGTTTCTTACACTGTTTACGGGCCCCACTGCCACGTGGCGATCCGTAATTGGTTCGTTTTTAATTTTTTTTTAAATTTTTTTTTTAAATAAAAAAAACAAAAAGCAAAAAAAAAAAAAAAAAAATAGGAACCCCAATAGGGGTTCCGGGTTAATAATGCTCTAAGCACGATCTGATAAAGCTTGTTAGTTAAAAAAAAACAGAGCACTGTCTAGTAATTTTTTACCAAAAGGTCCTAAACAATGAAAGCTAGAGAATTGCTAACAGGTCGATGGGAGTAAGCTCACCTCTTTATAATGCTCATCACATAGAAACATGTCCATCAGATGCTCGTGGTCTCTCTCGATTCAGGCAGGGAAAAAAATGAAAAAGATCGATGTGTTTGGTAATGAGTTGGGAAGACGACCCTTGCAAGGCACGTTTCTGAGGAGATCTCACCTCAGTTTCAGTACTATTGTTTCTTGAGCGAATTCATCAACAAGACGATACTAAAGATGGTTGCTAGTGATGAAGTTTTCAAGCAAAGCAGCTCTCTTGATGCCATCAAAGATATAATGAAGGATGCAAGTTGGTTTGGTCAGGAAGTAAGATTATAGTAATCACTCAAGAAAAGTTTTTTGCTTACTGATTGTGGAGTGTTCAAGATATGATGAAGCTCTTTCTCTTTTCTCAGAAGCAAAGAAACCCTCTTCCTGGTTTCGAAGCTCTCTCATTTTGGGCTGTTCGTCTCACGAGCCGGCTGCGGCTACCTTCAAAGTGTTGGGATAGTTTTTACACGACAGGGACAAGGATGAAAGGATAAGTAAAGCTGCGTAGACTCGAAGCGTCACATGATAAATACGCTTCTGAGGTTAATAGGTACATCGGGGCATGTGAGTTTGCAACTTTGCACCAAGACGTCCCATCATAGTGGATAGACCATATTGGAGTAGATGAAGCAAATGTTTTCCCGTTACACTGCTTGTCTCTTAACTGATAACTTCAGCTATGCCATGTTTCAACTTCACTTGTATATGAACAAGACAGAACTGAGAAAATATGTTCGTCAGTAAACAAACTCTTGTTTTATATTTATCATAGACGTACGTGTGTGTGTATGTGTGTTTATTCAGTCAGAGGATATCATAAGATACGTGAATTAGCTTGGTTCTGCAAGTATAGTTATACTAACCATACATAACATAGTATTCTCTCAGGTCATGTAATAGAACATGTCTAAGACGTGGACTGTCTGAAATAAGTGAATCTCTTGAGCTATTCAACGAATGAAACTTCAAGAAGCATCATCAACCTGTAACTTTCAAACAGTTTTCAGTCCATGGAGTTCAGCAACCGGCTGTCTTACCGGGGAGGAAGTGAACTGCAGAGGCTCGAAGCAAGGAAAGACTTAACTATTTTTAAACTATCAGAGCTTAGCACACAAGGCGAGACATACTACAAGACCACCACTAGTTTTCTTCAAACTATACTGTCTTCCAATATCTATGAAACCAATCCATACCAAGATTCAGACTCTATCTATCTATACATACTTGTCTAGAAACCAGATCTACTAAGTGATTTGTGTACCTATATCATGGTGAAATCCAATAAATAAGTCATTTGCTGTTTATGTAGATTGTGTAAATAAGTTAATGCTTTAAAAGAACTTGGAATAAAGGAAAACATGGGACGGTAGTAGTGGAACTAAGACCCTGACCCTTTTCTTTTCATCCAAGGGATTTGGGACCGTTCTTCTCAATCAAAAGGTATACAAACCAAATATAATACAAAGTTTGTTGAAGGAATTTGGAATAGATAAAAGTAGACCAACCTTTTTTTCATTACAAAGGTAAGTGTTCCCAAACAGCTACTGACAAACCAATAAGCCAACAAAAACAACCCACTAGACTTGTATAGGGAGATCGAATAAATAGAATAAACAAAAGGGTTAAAACGACAAACAAATGCACAATCTAGTTACCAGATTTGTTGGCCAATTCATGTAACATAATTTACGAGTATGACCTGTTTCATTGATCAGCGTTAAGGGCTTTGGAGATCCATTCTGATGCTGCGGCTTGAGTTTCTGAATCCATACTTGGAAGTAGAGACAGTGGAGTCACAGAAACCTATCATTACAAAAAGGGTTAGTAAGTAGCTTAATATCCAGACCAGACACATTCTGTATCATGATAGGCCCAAGGGTTGATACAGAAAAGAGCGTGAGGGTGCCAACTTACAAAACCGTCTTCTAGAGCCTTGATATCCAAATCTTCATCCGTATGTTCTTGTTCTTTAGCCACAAACTGAACATAAACATAGTCAAGACTCAGGATCTCAAAACAGAATGGTATATACTAAATATCCAAAGGATTTGTGAAAAGAATGGTTCAACTTTTTTTTCTTTACCTCTAGGCGGAAGTACTTTTTAACACGGCTCTCAGTTTTACCAGCAACACCAACCGATTCAATCTCTACAATACTCTTCTTCTGTGTGGTGAAACGACGAGCCGCTCCCTGAGATCACCAGATATCTTAATCTCAGTATCTAATTAACTATTCTAGGACCTTCTGAACCAACAACAAAATACAGAAATAACAAAGTTGAGGTTTAAAATAGAAGGAATTAACTCACAGCAGCTGAAGCATCTCTGCCAAGCTGGGCAAGTTGAGCTCCTAGGCTTTGTTGGTTGGACATGAAATTCCCAGCCCCCGGGTGACGGTTAGCTGAAACAGCTTGCCAGCTAGGACTCTGCCTCCACATGCTTTGTTTCGTTACCTTAAAACCCTATTCATGTGTACATGAAACGTCAACTACCCTAAACCATTAACAGTGAGGCTCTAAATTCACAACATCAAAGAACATGGTAACCAATGCAAGCATAGATTGTGTTCTTAACATAAAGAACTCGAACCAACAACAAGTTTCTGAGTTACGCAAACCTTGTTTGATGAAGGTGATGTTGGAATTTCTATGTTGAGAGAGCAATCTTTAGGGAAAACTCCTTTCTCAATGTCTCTAATTGTGGCGTTAATCAAAGGTAAACAGACACCAACAGCATCTTTAAAGTCACTTTCTTTGCTTTCTTCTTTCTTCCTATAAGAGATATGAACAACTTATAACCAAAACGTCCCATGATAAATTTTTTAGTTCTATGACTCATAGCAGTACGTATTCCCATGATATGCTCACCAGTTCAATGATATACACAAAGAGGGTACTCCAGAAATCAAGGCTTCCCTTGCTCCAGCCACTGCACCAGAATAAAACCTGAAATATCCCCTTATCAGGAAACGCATAGCAGATGGACAAACAAGGAATAACCATTTCTATACAAAGACAAAAGCACCTACATTTGATTCCCACAGCTTGATCCCTGATTGATTCCACTAATTACCTGAAGAAAAGGAAAATGATACATAAATTACAAGATACCATAACATCATATATAAGAGATGATTAAAACAATGCTAACCAGTATTGGTTTTGACCAAGCGAAAAGAGCTCCTGATAATCCTAATGAGATGCAGTCCACAGGAGTCCCTGAGACAAAAACAATAATCTTAAAGCCTATGAACAGAGACAATACTAGGAGGTGTAATATTAGTTTCGTTCCAGTGAGATCAATGGATCTTGTTTCAACAAAGACTCCAACTTTCAGATAGATATGCTAATCAAATCCTTAATAACAACTGTAGTAATAATGATCATTCAATCAAAATCCTCGTACCTGAAACTTCAAAGGCAGTGGCACCTTTAATGTTAACAGAACTCACAGCAATGGTTTCTCCAGGAGTCATAGAATGAGCAGAAACCGATTTATCCCTGCCACATTCCAATTCACAATCCTTATGGGTCACACAAAGTTCGAAACTTTTACAAGAAAAACGAACAAAATCACAACCAAAAGTCCTCACGTTAGAGGAGCACAGACATGGACATTGTACAGCCCTTCGTTAACCAAAGCCTCAACGAGAGAGACGATTCCAATCGAATCAATCCCATCGCCGTTGGTAACTAAAACGATGGGTCTTGCGTCATCGATCTCCTTCTCTACCTCCTCCTTCGCCGCAACAGAAGTAGACGGAGCTTCTTCGGCGGATCCATCGTTCTCTCCTTTTCTCTTGGAAAGCACGTCCTGGAGATTCGAGACGAGAGCTGCTGACAAGCCATTGTTCTTCGAGGTCATCGTGTAGAAAGAGAGAACGAGAAGAGACGCAGATGATGTGGGTCTGTGTTGAAGAGGAAGAAGAGAGTTAGACAGACAGCGGGTCTAACGGAGGATAGAGAGAAGAGATTACTTGTCAACTGTTATCTCTTAGATAGAGAAGAAGAAGCACAGTGACGCGCAATTTTTTCATCAAATATATAACAATTTTGTATTATTAAAAGTCAATTCTCTAAAATATTACCAAAATATGTTCTTAAAAATGTCAGAAATAATTTTTTTTTAAAAAAAATTAAACCCTACGAAATTTCATTCAATAAAGTTTGGATTAGTTAATATGTATAGTATAAATGCATATTTACACACTTTAATAAAATTTATTTGATAAATTATTTTTGTGATAAAAAAAAATTAAATCTAAAATATTTCTCTTTATTAAATTATGATTAGAATAGTTTTTTTTTAATTTTCTTTTCAGATTATTTGGTTGATCCTTGAAAAAAGTACACTACTGTAACAGAGTAGATCAATCTGAAAAAATACCACACTACCTAACTCGAATTTGAAATGCTTGTTAACAAATATTAGTTGTGTGTTGATCATCTATTATGTTCCATCATATTAAACACTTGAACTGATATTCAAATATAGACTGACCAAGTTGCGAGAATTTAATTTCCAAACTAAGGCGACTAATAGTAGTTTTATACAAAATTTATTTTTAGGAAATTTTTTGGTTAATCATGCATAAAAACACACATAACCCTTTAAATATAATACAAATCAATTATTTACAATTGGAAAGTATTTTTATAAATAGAAAATTATTCAAATTAATTTTTAAAGTCATAACTAAGTGAATTGTTTTTTTTCTAATCACGGTCAAAAGGATGAAACATGTTATGAATGGTCCACATCTAATAATTATTTTGTTATCATGACATAGATTCAAAGATATTGAGAAAAAATAATTTGAACCGACAACATTATAGAGTACCATGTTGGATTGTTGGTTGAAAATTAAAACTGTTAATTGTTGCTATATCATATGCTACTGAGATAGCTGTTATTATATCAGAACAGCCTTTTGATTTTAATCACACTATGTCATTAACGCTTCATAACTGAAATAAATACAATTTATATTTCATATGCTCCATATCAAGTGTCAATTTAACTTTGTACATAATGATTAAAAAATAATTAATTTTACATATGTTCTATAAAAAAAATTACATATACACTTAACCATATTTTAACTAATAGAAAAATAAATTGTACTATAAAATTAATAAGTTTTGTATCAAAATCGAAAACAACATTTATTTTGTAACAAAAATAAAATTTTTAATATGAAACGGAAAAAGTATTAAATTAAAATTTATAGATGGGGAACAAAGTCAGGATTTCTAAATTTGTCTATTTGGTAACTCATTCCAGCTAATAATTTATTTTGTTAGTTAGGGTGCTGCATACTATTACTAATGATTAATTATTTAAAACTGATTTATGAATGGCAAAATATTGCAGGGTTCAATACGAGGGTCGTGGTGTAAATGAGATGATTGTCTCCCTAATCATAAAATGTCAAAGGTTAGCTAGCTGCTTTGATATTGATTATTGGAATAGTGTGATTGTCACGTCGTGATGATTATTCGAGTGACAAAAGTTTAGGTGAAAAACATGAACTGTTGTAAAGTACAACGACATAATCTTCTTCTCTTTTTTTTTCCCTTATCTATTGCCCGCTTAACAAATTCAAAAACTTTATACTTTTCTCCAAGTTTTGGGTCTCACTTTTTGCCTTTAATCCTTTAGAGCTTTAACAGTTTGTGTATGAACATTTTGTAGAACTTTACAGCCATAAAATGAGAGGATCTGTAATTGTTAAAATAAATATTCAAAAAACTTAGCTGTGCATTGCATTGCATTGTGGTTGGCCTCAAGTTCTTGATGTCTGACCGAGTTGTCTTAGTTTTGGAGGTTGCTATTTTTCGTTGAGCCTGATTTCAAAGAGCGAATCACCGGGGAAGCCAATATTACTAGATTACATTTTCGGTTTAACTGAAGTTTTTCCTCTTACGGTAACCGAAATGTTCCAACTCTGTCGAGTCCAATGGTTAATTATCTTTCCGTATTAGGTTAGGAAAAATACTGTTTAGTTGTCTTATTTCTTTTCCCATTCTTGTTTCCCCCTATATTTCTGTCAAAAAATGGTAATAATATCTTAACATTTTTATCAAAAAAAGAATAATAATAACCCAAAAACAACAATAATTAAGAATGGCCTATTCTTGTTATCACTAGGGATTAATCCGCGCTACGCGCGGAACTTCATTGATTTTCAAATGTTAAGTATATAACTATTTTTTTGAATAATGTATTTTGAATTGTATTTTTATATTAAAATTATTATATTGTAATGTTTATGTGATTATTTTTTTGTGATGTTTGAATTTGTGTTGTTCGTATAATTAACTTAGATGATATTGATATTTAACAATTTATTATTTTCTAAAATTAGAAATAATGATATATTAAAATGTATCTAATACTTGTTAAATAATAGTATAATGTATATTACAATAATTATTTGTAAATAACCATTTTTGCTTTTATTTTAAAAATCTTAATTATTTTTATTTAACAAAATTATTCATATATAATATAATAGTTTAAGTCTGGAAGATTAATCTATATATATATATATATACATTATGTATAATTTTTCAAAACTAATTTAAGATATTATATATCAAATAACTGAATAAAGATCTGACTTTATTATCTTGAAAATTAAATATTTATATTTTGTCTTTATGTTATATTCACCAACTCCATCATTGATATTTATAACTCATTATGTTTTTAAAAAAATTTAGTTTTAAATAATAAAAAATAATAAATTAAACTATAATGTTCTTTAATTGAAAACTCTCTAAGAATTATTTTTAGCATAATATTACTATTAGTCAATTTAAGTTATTTTAAGCATAATATATGCTAAACAAATTTAAATTACATTTACAATAGAACCATCATAAATCGTCTAATAAATCAAGAACAATACTAAACCAATATGAACCAATACCTGATGTGACGGGAAATGAAGTGTTTTGGGATAAACGCTTGAATGATTGTTGATTGTAATGGTTTGATCATGTAAGAGTTAGTATGGATATTAACCATAAAATTATGGATTAAATTAATTTAAATTTGTAAGAATACCTTTGAGTCTATGAAGAGCAATTCAACTCCAATGAGTAGGTTTGCCTTTTGAAAGTTGCAGGCTTCCCAACAATGAATCAACCTAACAAAAAGTTCATTGTTACAAAAATCTCTTTTAAGGTCATCAAATGCTTTCGGGATGGCAAGAGTTGATGGTAGAGCCTTTTTTTTGCTAGAGTTCTTAGTTTTTTTTATAGGTGCGAGGTTGACGTTGATGGAATAATGAGTTTATAAATACTTCTTTGATGTAAGTTATACATTATTTTTGTTTAATGTGGTATTTCCATTTTTATATCTTTATTACTAATTTATTTATTTAACATTTTAATATAAATATTTAATCTATTATTTACAATTTTAACTTTTTACATATATTGTGTATTTCCATTTTTAGTCTTTTATATAAAATAGCGTATTTCCATTCCTTATACTTTCTATTTACTTAATATCTATATTTTACATTTAAGATAGATGTTTAAATCTTAATCTAATTTTTCCATTTTTGAAAATATGTGTTTAATTATTACTATTATTTGCGTATATATATATATATATATATATATATATTTATTTACATTTTAATTTTTATATTAATTTTAATATAATATTTTCATTTTTTAGATTTTTGATTTATTTATTATTTATTTGTCCTTATATAGTGTATTTCCATTTCTTCTACTTTCTATTTACTTAATATCTATATTTTATATTTTAAGATAGATGTTTAAATTTTAATGCAATTTTCTCCATTTTTTATTTTGTATTTTTATTTCTTATACTTTCTATTTAATTAATATCAATATTTTACATTTTAAGAGGATGTATAAATCTTAATGTGCTTTTTCATTTTTTTAAATGTTTATTCACTCATATTATATATTTACTTAATATCTATATTTTGCATTTTAAGATAGGTGTTTAATGTTTCATATATTTTTTCCATTTTTTAAATTGTGTATTTACTTATTATTTATATAAATTCGTATATTATATTTGCCTTATTATATATATAATTCTTATATTATACATTTACATTATTTATTTATTATTTATTTTTTCTTATATCTGTAAAACTATAATGTTAATGTAGTATTCCATTTTTTATGTTGTATGTTTAGTTAGTATTTAATATTTCGAAATTATATATATATATATATTTTTTATAAAATGGTAATGTTACATTATGGAGATAAGCTTTTTTTTGTGAAAAGATGATAATCTTACATATGTAGTTTTTCTATTTTTATGTTGTATGTTTAAAAAGTAAAATTATATTTTATGTCACGTGTCTTCTTTTGAAAGAAGGTTCCAATGCTGATGTGACGCTCTATGGAGCCTCAAAAGGTCCCTTTTATTAGTATAGACTAGGGATTAATCCGCGCTACGCGCGGAAATTCTATGATTTTCAAATATAAAGTATATAACTTTTGTTTTGAACATTATATTTTGAATTGTATGTTTTCAGATTAAAATTATTATATTGTAATGTTTAAGTGAGCATTTTTTGTTATGTTTGAATATGTATTGTTCGTATGGTTAACATAAATGATATTGATACTTAATTATTTATTATTTTCTGGAAGTAGAAAATAATGATATATCAAACATATTTAATATATGTCAAATGATAGTATAATATATATTATATCATTATATGTTAATAACCATTTGTTGTTTTATTTAATTTTTTTGCTTAAAATATTTTTATTTAACAACATTATATATATAACATAATAATCTAAGTTTGGAAGATTAATTTATATATATATATACATATATATATATATATATTATGTATAATTTTTTTAAGAAAATAATGTAAGATATTATATATTGAATAACTGAATAAAAGCTGAAATTTATTATCTTAAAAATCAAATATTTAAAATAGTTTTTTGTATTCATGCTTATATTCACGAACTCCATCATTGATATTGATAACTTACTATGTTTAAAAAAACTAAGTAAATTAAAGTTATTTAAATTCATCACCTATAATGTTCTTTAAAATATATTTGAAAGCTTTATAAAAACTATATTCTAAGAATAATATTACTATTAGTAAATTAAAGTTATTTAATTAAAAATATAATACAGAACATTAAATATATTTGGGTTTATATAATTTTACATATTTAAAATCAATTGGGCCAAGAAAAAGTAATTTGAAATCAAAGAAAATTAAACTAAAATAACAAATACATGAGCCACGAAGTTTGTCTATATTAATAAGTTATAATAGAGATGATTATATAATTTTATTTTTATCAAAATGTATTTAATTACAGTATGTTGTTTCGTATTTATTTTATGTTTATTTATAAAATTTTAGTCTTTTCAAATAATTACTATGTAATACATATTTGTGTGTATTAACAAATTCATAAATTATGTTTATATCATATTATATTGTCAATAAATACTTTTTTTTACTTTTACTTATTTTATAGATCACTCAATGCATATAAATCATGTTTATACTATTATAAATAAATTTATTAAACATTTTACTTATCTTTGTATCTGCAATATGCATAATATTTAACTTTTCTTTTTACTTAGTAAATTTATACAATACATATGTGATTGTTATATATTTATTTTGTTGTGCATATTCATTGTAATTTTGATTTTTTTCCCAACTATTAGCAAGTTGTAACATTTTATTATTATTACTCTGTTGTTAGTATCATTAAATAGTATATAGTCATGTTGATGAATGTCTATTGCCTCTTCTTCCTATCGAATGTCTATTGCCTCTTCTTCCTATCGAATGTCTATTGCCTCTTCTTCCTATCATTTCTTATTTTGCTGTGGAGACTATAATTTATTTTCTAATTTTTATTAGAATTTCGACTAACCTACTTGGTGAGTCTTATTAGACTGTCTTCATCCATCTTATAACGTTGTTTGATATTTTTTTTCAATTTTGAATAAACTTTTTTTCAGTTTGAAAATTTTATATTCGATTTTACATTGGTGGTGATTTGGTATGTTTTGTTGATATTTTTAATTTTACGTGTATATTTCATTATTATATAACCTCCACATTTATAACTATATATGTGTTTTAACCTATATGTCATTGTATTAAAAACTTTGTATTCTTATTTTCTTTTTCTTTTTATTTTACTTAGTTTTATGCTTATTTTCCAGAATTCAGTATCTATGTAAATCAGTTTTTTTTGTACACTATACCTTATTTTATATGGACTTCTATTAATTTAAAAAACAATTTTTAGAAATATACATATTTTTGAAAATAGTAAACTAAAACAATGACTTTTATATTTTGATTGGTTGTTTAATGATTTATTAGATTTTACATTCGCGTTACACGAAATGTTAAAAATAACTATTAGAAAATCACATAGTTGCTTGTATATATATATATATATATTATGAAAGTAGAAATTACTATTGTTAACGTATTTAGATTTTTAATAAAATACAAAATTTTAAACTTTAAATATTTTATAGACTTTTCTATGCATATAAACTCTTATATAATTCTATGAAAAGAAAACTCCTATCTACCACTATAAGTACTTCTAAATTTTATCTATTTTTATTTGAATAACATAAAAGTTTATCTATGGTATAATACTTAACTTGTTTTGTAAGCTCACTAACCGTCTGACTACAAACCGTCACATAGTGAGCTTCTGCACTGAAGAGTGTCTTCGTTTTCATTCATTGATTCTCATGCCCCTTCTTTGATTATTAATTGTCAAATAAATCCAACAGCTCAAGCGTTTGATAACGTAACTCAGCGAAACCAAAATAAATAGTGGAATCCCCCAGTAGACCAACCCACATCTGATTCCACGTCGAAGTTATTAACGCTCTGGCCAATTTTTTTTTCTGGTGATGTTATCTCTGCTGCTATTCACTTTGCCACGTTTGATGATCTTCGGCTTGGACGGTCTTCACAGGAAGCCCTGCTTGGACGGTCTTCGCTGGAAGGCCTTTCCAATATCGACCTACATTTATACTCGAATCTCCGCATTCACTCCCTTTTCAAACCGACAGATCACAGATGTTGTGGGACAAAACCGTTTTGAAACAACACCACCTCCACGACCCGTCTTCCCATCCGGTTTCTTCTTAACATGTAAGCCCCATACTCACCATTCCAATGTTGCCATGATAATGTTTTTAATTATTCTATCTAAAATCTAACCACCCTCCACCTACAGTTCTGCCGTCCTCTACTTGTATTTATTGAATGACGCAGCCACAACTTTTAGAGGTCATCTGATCTCAGGAGAGAGAACTAAGTCTGTAATGGTTGTAACAACGTTGGATCCCGAAATATTTGGAGCTCTGTTCAGCTGTCTCACACATGATAATATATAGATCACCACTGTTTTCTATAATAATATAATATTGGTATGCCACATCCCAGTTACTGGCTTCAACTAACAAACACTCGCTACTACACAGGTAACCTCTATTTTTACTCATAGCTGCAATCAAGTTTTACTCTGAGACAAACATTCCTGTCATCTGAGAGTTCACAAAAAAAACAACAGTTAAAAACCTTCCCTTTCTAAAACATATATAGTTGAGA
Source organism: Moricandia arvensis (assembly GCA_905132765.1). NCBI lineage: Eukaryota > Viridiplantae > Streptophyta > Magnoliopsida > Brassicales > Brassicaceae > Moricandia > Moricandia arvensis. The sequence goes on from CAJHQP010002162.1 coordinate 91,035, forward strand.
CTATATCAGCTTAAACTTTTTGGTTTGTTTCATACAATTTATATATATTTGACCACAGCCTGGGAGTTGCATTTACAGAAGCTTTTATTCTGTCGAAATAATGGTAGAAATCCAGAAGAAAGAACATGTATGCGATCTCCACACCTACCTATCCATGTCAACTCATAAAAATAATCCCAAAAATTTAGACAACTATATATAATCACACCAATGCTCTATATATCAGAAATTTTCATGATTTTCTTTTTGTTAATTTAACTATTTCAATATTGATTTACCATTTTATTTTGGCATAAAGTGTATTTTTAATTTATTATATTTAAGACATAACTTTTTTGTTAATATTTTGCTTTTAATTTTCCATTCTACTATTATAGTTTCCATTTTTATGTAAGTTGTAGAATGTTAATATTTATTTTGTTATTATAACTTATATTAAATATTTACTATTAATTTCGTGTTTACCATTTCAATATTAATTTGCCATTTTAATTTGGTATAAAGTGTATTTTGGATTTATTATATTTAAGAAGACATAACTTTTTGTTAATATTTTGATTTTAATTTTCCATTTACTATTATAGTTTCCATTTTTATGTAAACTGTAAAATGTTAATATTATTTTTGTTAGTTTAACTTATATGGTATATTTACTACTAATTTCATTTTTTCCAAAGTATTTTTTTGGAAACTTTAACATATTTTTAAAATAATAAATTAAGATGATAAACAGTTTTGGAAATATTAACATTTAGAGAAATAATAAATTAAAATGATGATTTCTTATATTATATATTTACTTATTATTTATTTTACTATACATTTTCCAGATAGATGTTTAATGTATTATTTCTATTTTATATTATATATTTATTTATTATTTATTTTATATTGTATACTTACTTTTTTTTTACTGCCACGTGGCTTCTTTCGGAAGAAAGTTTTTACGCTTATGTGGATGCTCTATGGAGCCTCAAAAGCTCCCTTTTATTAGTATAGATTCATTGGACTCTTGATTCATCTTCTAACGGGCCGGGCCTATTCTACTCTGTAAACTTTATAAAGCCCATACAGGTACTTCTTATCACAAACTCATAACGTTTTGAACGATTCTTCATTTCCCTTTTGTGTTAAAGAACTTTGAACAAGTCTTTCCATCAATAAAATTAAAATAAGAAAAAAACTGTACAAACAACTTACAACTTTATCGACTTTTCAAACTA
>CAJHQP010002163.1:0-92248 GCA_905132765.1 Moricandia arvensis
CGTATTTGGTAAGGTGGCTGCAATGTACCTTGTAATCAAAGATGTATAGAGTTTCTTGAATTACTAAGAGCCATAAGAGTTTGAGAAAAGTGTATAACATCAATACATATCTTTCCCATCTCAACATAGCATATAGGATTTGATTGGTTCTAAAAACAAAAACTGAAAACTTTATTTCTAGTCATTCTAAGAAAGTTTAAAAGTGGATGCATACATCTCTAACGTATTATCTAATAGATTAAGAACCTTTTGTACTTTATTACCAAGATATTAACATTTACTAGGTGCTTTCCCGGGCTACGCCCGGGTTGTGTTCATAACATTTAAATGAATTATAAATACATTTTTAGTTTTTTGGGGAACATATATTTCAAATGATTGCAAAGGTAATTCAACACAATACATTTAATTAAATTTAAAATAACTTATTGCATTAACTTTTTTTGTTTTTTGTATTTTTATGTCATTTATTTGATTCGTTAATTTATATATGTGAATGAAATAAAGTTTTTTTAAAAGGTAATTAACAATTTTCTACAATGTTTATGAAAGCGTAGAAATAAAACATGTAGATGATAACACTCGATTTGTTGTCTTTACCACTTTCCAACACACTTGTAAATCAAGAAGTAGAGTCTATCATCACAAAACTTATGGATGCTGTTGCAGAAGGTATAGACAGATGGTTTGCGCTCATAAGATTGTCACAAACCTGTTTTGAATCTATTAAAATTAAATATCAAAAATTACATATAAGCTCGTAAGCATGTTGAATAATCTTTTATTAAATCTTAGTTAAAATTCAATTATTCTTTTTAACGTTTACTTGAGTTGATATAAAAATATTGTTAATTATTGAATAATTCAATCTTTATTTTTAGCGTTAAAATCAACCAATATGCATTTTAAAAATTTAACGACTGATTATTGATTCTTTGGTTATAAAAAAGTATATAATTTTTTTATGTATTAAGGCTGTGGCGAAATTAAGAACAATTGTAATCTAAGAGTAATGTACATTTCAGCAAAAAAAAGGAGTAATGTGCATTAAAAGAATCATGAAATCATGTTAAAATACTTTTGTTTTTTATGTAACAATACAAATTCAAATAAGTATCAAAAACATAAGAATACTTTCTCAAATCTATTTGTATTTTTTCCTTAAGAAAATCCAAAGAATTCTGATGATTTAAAAAAACTTGATAATTTATTCTCAATCAAGTTAATTAAGCACAATATCAATGGGTTAGCAAAAAAATGTTTCTCTTAGTTCGAGCTAACTATAAAGGAATATATAGATTCTTAACTCCTGCTCATTTTGACTATTAGAACAGTTTTCACATACTTTTCCACTTCAACTTAGCCAGCTAAAATCAGTTTATTTAACTTGAGGCCTCCACATTAAAGAAATCAAATTGGTCTTCTGCTCTTTTGTTTTTTTAACTTTGTTTTTTTTTTACCTATACTTACTATTCTTAATTTCTTCAATTAATCTTGTATTTATTTAAGTTTTGTCAATACTTTTCATTATTGTTACCTTTCTTATTAAGAAAGGTATGTTTGCATTGTCATACATATAGTCTAGATTAAAAAAATAATGGATAAATATTCTTTCAAAAATATTAAGTTTAGGTTATATCATATAATTTCTAATATTAAATTCAGAATTTAGGTAAAGTTGGACAAAATGATTGATACCTATTATATAAATCATGCCTTTAAATTGTCAAAAATATATGACTAAAATTATTTTAAAAATATTTATGACTCCATAAAATTTGGTCCTCTAGTTAAACTGAATGATATATTTCAAATTTATCCGTCTAATTGAAATAAAATAATATTAATTAAAACATTTTTGACTAAAATATAATGAAAATACGTAATATACAAAAAACGCAATATACACTAATTACAATAATTATGCATGTACCACATGTCAAAACTATTTTCTTATTAATGATATCGTACTCATATGGATTATTTTTTTAATTAGACCATCAAACGTTTTTCATTCAGAAGATGAAACCCTTTGTTTTTGATTAGCATTGTGTCTATTCTTAGTCAAAATTCCAACACATTTTGGATGAGTTATATTGCGTTCCAAATCGATGCTCAAATAACTAACCTGGAATATAGATGCACGCAAGGTGTAAACCATCTGTTTAACTCTCCCGAAGTACATTTTTTCCATAGCTGTTTTTTCATTTATGCAAATTTAAGTTTTTGTTCTTTGTTTGTGGAAGTGGGCTCTTTTTTGCCTATCAAATGTTTTGAGTGACATTGAAGAAACAAACATATTTCCAATTAACTATTACAGCTTAGAAGTTAAATTATACTTGTTTGCACTCATTTATACAAAGCCATCGAATGATAAATAAAGTAATCTTGGGAATGCTAGTTGCTAGAGCATGAAAAGAAGCGTAGAATCTGATGAGATGGTAAGAGACATCAACATTTCCTTAGCCATAATGTTTAAAGGAGAGGGTTGATCCTCAACGATGGGGGCACATAGAGCAGATCCAGCAATATAACAACTGCAACAACAATAACACTTGGTTCAGATTACAGTAAGGGTAATAGCAAAAACAGCATCTATTTTGACATCGGTTCAAATAGGCCAAGAAGAAAGCAAGCAATATCAAATGGCTACAGGTCAACTTCAAAGAACCGAAGGTGAGTGTAGCCTGGGAAGCAATAAGTTGAAAGAAGAAGTCTCAAGTTAAGGTGAACATATGGTGGACACGACAAAGTTCTAGGAGTTTGAGGCTGGTAAAAATCGAGTCTCAAGGCATGGCTTGGAGATATGGATGGGGGTGCAGATGTTGGTGGACATCTGCTGTGAGGATTTAGGATTCTGTTTAATGGTGATGTTGTGGTACTATACGTCATCTTGAACAATATACTTCTCAATATCTTCATCTTTGGAAGTGAAAAATAACGTTTAAAAAACCATAAATCAAACTATAAGCTGTAATAATTCTATTAACCTTATTAGAAAACAAAAAGGATAACTCTAGCCTAAAGATATAACTGAAAGAAACAGAAAGGCAAAGAGAAAAATCCAAAAGCACGCAGAAACGTACATTTTCGGCTTCAGTTCTTCTAACCAGTTTCCTTTAGCTTTCTCTACTTCAATTCCACATGCTTCCCTAGCCTAAGGAGATAACTAACATGTGACCACATATCCTACACTGGATCATTTCAGCTATCTAATGAAAATAGCTTAGGCATAGGAAACATGCATAAGCTAATTTATCTCAACACATTCCTATCAAAAAATTTAATAGCTTTCACTCAAACAAACAACAAAAATGGATGGAAAACTAAAAAGGAAAACATAAGAAACTATATGTCAGTATAAAAGATTACACAAGATCTGAAGGAAGACTGAATCCACCAAAACGAACACACTTTAATGAGTGAACCTGAAGCAAGTAAATTCAAAACAACGTTGTATGGGATAAGATGGATCACCTGGAACATATAAAAGTATGTTTATGAAAAGGCAAAATATTAGAGCAAAAGCAAAACATACCTCAAACCCCAGCATTTTCATTAACGATGTGATTTCATGGTTTCATTCTTGAGCGAATTAGCTATATGACTCATATGATCAATTTTATTTAATAACTTTATGATCACAGCAAGTGTCTAGTTCTATGAAGAATCTATCATTCAAAATTAATTGAAAAGAAATAACTAACTGAAGAAAAATTATAAATAGAATCCCATTGTATATCTACCAAAGTCAACAATCAACTCATCCCAAAACCTCATAAGCAGAAGTACCCGATTGATATCGTTCCCTTCTGCCTCGGCGCCATTCTATTTGTGGAACTGTTTTATGAGAAGCTCTATAGTCATGCGAAACTCCTAAATCAACAACCAAAAAAAAGTTTCAAAAGAAAACCCAAAGACGATTGATTCGTTAAAGTTTCTAAAAACCAAGACATAATTTTTAAAACTAACCTCATCTGGGAAGACGTGTGAGATGTTGAATCTTTGCTCAAAATTTTCTCCTGCTTTTTTTTCCGGTTTGACTCCATTCGACCGATTGAAACTGAGCTTTTGTTTAGCCCATTCATTGAACCTTAATTCTCGATGTAATTTGTTAGTGTTTTTCGCTTAGATATGGATTATATCGAGAGAGAGAGAGAGAGTGGGAGTCGAAGAGAATTCACGTTGACAATAATGGGCAAATTTAACGGAAGAATTAAGATGGAATAAACTGCTTAGAAAGTGGATTTGAAAAGTTACATAGAAGAACTATATCTTTTTTGGGTGAAGAAAACTGACATGGCATAAACCTATGTTTTCATTGGTGTGAATTAAATGGCTTACGTGGCATAGCTAAGAGTTGATATTATTCAACTTTTATTATAGTAGTGATCTTATATTCTTACTAAATTGTATAAACTTACGTCAATGAATGGTAATCCTGCTACAAATGGTTTATTTTTAAATGATGTTTTGAAATAGTCAGACAGATCTCCGTATAAAAGGAGTTCGCAACACAAAGTGTTTTATTTTTCCATGTAAACACTACTTCTTTCCATAGTTACTTCCTCAAAAAAAATTGCTCAAACTATCACATTCTTAATACTTTATAAATTAATATTTTATAAATTAATTAACATCATAAAGTAATAATTTTTTTCTGGCTTCAAATTGAATCAATTCAAAATATAATAAAATAATAATTTAAAAAAATCTTATATAGTATATGGTCTCATTAAAATTATAAATAAATAATTTATATGTATATACATATTATATAGTACAAACAAACCATTGTATTCTTTGTTTTATATTGATAATGGAATTAACTTTATATTTTCTTAACATTGATGAGGTTTAGTAAATTATATCAAAAACCAGATATAAATTCTGTGAAACATATATTATATGCGCCAAGTAATATTATAAAAAAATATGAATAATTTTTTTAACAAATTAATCAATGTATATACAGTAAAATCAAATATTTCTGAGTTTAGAAAAAAAATATTTTAAAATATTTTTTTTGTTTGTAAATTAAAAACTCTATAAATTAATAAAGTACCAAAGTCTCGATATTATCAATTTATAGAGTTTTCATTGTGCCACTTTTCATATTTACTTTAGCCATGTTTAGAAAGTGATAGTAAAAACTACATTTATAATGATTATTAAAGTTTTCAAATATAGTGTTATTGGTTTGATGATTTTACAATTCTATATAAATCATTTATTATTTAAAATTTAGATTTTAATGTTCTACAAATCTATTAAAGTAAATGTTATTGAGAGTTGTATTTCAACCTTTTAACTCACAAAACAAGTTTTTCAGAATAAAATATTTATTCCTTGAATTCTTAAAATCATTATATTCCTTTATTATCATAGATTTTCACAATATACAAAATTCTCTACAATTTTTTACAAATTTAGCAAATCTCTCAACTTTTAAAATCAACAAACTCTATAAAAATCCAATTTCCACTAACACCTCCTTAACTTTAGTTTTAAAGAGGTAAGTAGACATTTAGATCCTTAGAATAACTAATCTATGCTTAAAATTTAAATTTGGGGTTGGGGTTCTGGAGGTTGGGTTTAAGACTTAAATGTTTTTTCTTTGAAGAATTTCAAAAGAATTAAATTAGAAAAAGTTTATTAAAATTGTTCGAATTGAAAAATATATAATTCAAAACTATATTTTTTATCTATTTAATAATTATTTATATTTATATATCTATAAAGTAAAGGTAGAAGGGTTATTTGTCTCTTTAATGAAAGTACCTCTTTAAGAAAAGTAAACATTAAAATTAATACCAAAAAGTGAGGAAAAGTAGAATTTTCCTCAAACTAACATATTTGGATCAATTTAATAAATAGGGTGTTTAATGCAAAAAAATGATGTTTTGAATTTTGTTGATTGTTACCATCTATAATGCTTTGTATCATTTTTCTGCTCTGATGCAAACTCAAAATGAGTTTGTGATTTATTCCAATTGATTTTCTCATTTTTCTTCTTAATTATTAATATATTCATTTCTCAATTTTTATATATTGCAAATAAGACTTTTTATTTGACAGAATTTTAAATTATGTTCACTTATTTTAAAAGTATGAACTAAAATCCACCTTCATTAAAAATAACTATTATTGCATTAAGAAAATTACATAGCTACATACATTACAGTAGTAGAAATTTTAAACGCATGTTTTATGTTGTGTTAGATTTGTATGTGTTTTTTTTCTAATTTATATTATTTTTAATGTTACTGTTTATTATTTATTATATCATTATTAAATTATACATTAAAGAAGTTAATCAATGTGTATATGTATTGGATAAAAGTTTTAAAAGTAGTATTGTGTAAATATTTTGTTTATGCATAAAATAGAGTTTTATCTAAATTGAGAAATTATTATGTAAGTAAAAAAGTTCAACATCAAAATGAATTTGTAAATAATGTTCCTTCAAATATGATGTAATACTATTTATATGCTCACCTTTTCCTTCAAATTGATGTACTATTAGGTAAAATTACCCTCATTTTGATGTATATTAGAAATGCCCTAATGACAACAAATATAGGTAGCATTTGGATTCAATAAGAGTACGAACGTACAAAGTGAATAATTATATGATGTAGAAAGTTCATAGCAAGGGTAAGTAAATAGTGGATGGACCCAATAAAACATTGTGAAATGGAATATAATCATAAACGAGTCACATCTTCAAAATCTGATCATTTCACTAAGAAAAAAAGATCATGTCACATGCAACCACCTCATATTTTGGATGGTCTGTCACCCATACACATTGATTACAGCTCACACTTGTCCCTCCTTACTTTTTGTTCGTATCCATTTGTTTTCTTGTCTCTCTACTCTAATCTCATCTTTATGTTCTATCTTTTTTGAATTTTGAAGCTCCTCTGTCTTTTTTTGGTCCACCACCACCCTTATTTCAATCACTTTAGACCGGCCACTACTTTAGAACCGGCCAGGATTACTATTTTTTTTGTTGGAACACCGGCCAAGGTTACTAATACGAAAAAACTTGATCCAAATAGTTGACCAATTTTTGAGACATGCAGCCGCTCATTAGAAAACTGCAAAATATAACTTTTATTTTCCAAAAAAATCACATCATTGAAAGATTCCCAGCATACACAAACTTTAGATCGAAGAAGAGTCTTTGGAACTCTAAAAGAGTTGATATTTGCTAACTGATTTAAATACCCGTGGCAGACTTTAATTTTTTCTTTGTAAAATAAAAATACGAAGTATTTTGAAAATTTGAGATTTTTGGTGGTATTTTGAAAATCAAAACATAAAAGTAGTATTTTGAGATTTTCCTATATTGTTTTAAACTGATGAACCAATAATCATTAGAAAATCATAATTTTATTGATTATTTTACTTTTGTTTTAGCTTGAATATTCACTTATTTTGTCGTACTAGTGTTACTCTGTAGTTTATATAGAGAGATATCCACTTATTTTGTCATACTATAACCACACACAGTTCATAAATTGTAGTATGCTTACATATGGTAAAATGCACTACTATATGTATATTCAATTCTTGCACTACTATGTGTATATTCAATTCTTGCACTACTATGTGTATATTCAATTCTTGCTTTTCTAGAGTGTTCAAAGTAAATATCAATATTTTAGTCTTTTTAAGCAACTTCCTATCACAAGTCCAATAGCTATAGAGAAATGTAAACACACATATAATCATTTACTAATGTGTGTCTAACCCACCACAAAAATAAACTCATAATTTAAAGAATCGTTTAAAATATATTGTGCATGAATATATGACGAGACTCCTATATAAATAGAGACTGGCATCCAAATGTCTTATCATCTTCTCATTGAGCAAAAAAAAAAAAAAAAAACCTTCAACTTTTTCTTCATTCTTCATCTAAAACAATGGCAGGAGTTGCATTTGGTTCTTTTGATGATTCTTTCAGCTTAGCTTCTCTAAGAGCTTACCTCGCTGAGTTCATCTCCACTTTGCTATTTGTCTTCGCTGGTGTTGGCTCAGCCATTGCCTACGGTTCGTAACTAAATAATATTTCATAATCTGTAACAATGGGTCCATTATACTTAATGAATGTGTTACATTTGTGTATATAGCGAAGTTGACGTCTGACGCGGCTCTTGATACGCCGGGACTTGTTGCCATCGCTGTGTGCCATGGTTTCGCCCTTTTCGTGGCGGTTGCAATCGGAGCCAACATCTCCGGTGGACATGTGAACCCAGCCGTCACTTTTGGCCTTGCTCTCGGTGGTCAAATCACACTCATCACCGGAGTTTTCTACTGGATCGCTCAGCTTCTTGGCTCCACCGCCGCTTGCTTCCTTCTTAAGTTCGTCACCGGTGGCTTGGTATGTCCTCATCACAACGTCCTTATTAGTATAATAAAACCACAGTTTGTGTTGTTTCCACTAATAAAGCCTACACAAACAAAACAAAATGTTCACATTTATATCTTTACTTGTGATTTTACGTAAAATAATCCGTTAATTAGGAAACAAAAACAATTGTGTATTTGTAGATTTGCAAGTCAACAAAACAAATCTAGTTAGATTTTTTTACCGGGGGATATATGGCCGGCCGAGGTCTAACCGACTAATCTCCCGAGACCAAATCTAATTAGATTATTAACTAGAATAAACACAAAACAATAGTTTGTAAGTTTGAAGAAAATAAAATAATTTTCTCAATTATTGTTTTTTTCACAATTTCTAAAATTTTCTTTCTTTGGTCCATTTATATATATTATACACATGATATGTTTAAAAGTTGTGGAGTTATATGATACTGTAAGTTGTTTTTGTCTATTTCAAATGAACATTATTTTAGGGGTTTATAGGTTCCTTTCCACTAATATACAATTCTTGAGGCTGTTTAATTATTGTAATTTAATGAAACAAACACTTTAAACTATGTGAAAACGCAGGCGGTTCCAACACACAGCGTTGCAGCTGGAGTAGGAGCCATTGAAGGAGTAGTGATGGAGATCATCATCACCTTCGCTTTGGTCTACACCGTCTACGCCACAGCCGCTGATCCCAAGAAAGGTTCACTCGGAACCATCGCTCCTCTCGCCATTGGTCTCATCGTTGGTGCCAACATCCTCGCCGCTGGTCCATTCTCCGGTGGATCCATGAACCCAGCACGTTCCTTTGGACCAGCTGTTGCAGCTGGAGACTTCTCTGGTCACTGGGTCTACTGGGTGGGACCACTCATCGGTGGTGGACTCGCTGGACTTGTCTATGGAAATGTCTTCATGCCTTCTTCAGAACATGTTCCTCTTGCCTCTGAATTCTAAGCAGAAAATGTAATGATTCTTGTTTGATTTCTTCGTCTCTCGATATGTTGCTTTGTTTGGTGTTTGGTTTGGTTCTTTGTATGAAAATCATTTAATGGAAGCTTATTTCGTTATTAATTAATGAATATATATAATCATTAATTAGTTGTATTTCAATAGCTACTTGTAGGGTTAAATGTCGACATAGATTAAAAAAACTCGATCGTTATATAGTTACATGATATAGGGCTTCGACATACGGCACCACCATAAATAGTAACAAATATTTCTACATATAATATGTTTTTGTTACTATTAAAATCGCATCACACTTATCTTGCAGTTGTCTTGCATGTTATCATTCGGAATCATAAACTACAAATGGATCATTTCACGTAGAAGTTTCGGGATCATCAATAGGCAAGTTCTTAGGGATATTCCATTCATGAGCTTTCCACTCTGGCAATTGTTGTATGACAACCTATTAACCAGTTAGTTAAATATAAATTAGTCACATGTGTAAAAAGATTGTACATTACTAATTAATAGACTATATAACAGAGATTAGAGAAAGAGAGAGAGGTTATATAATATTACCAATCCGGTTGAATCTGGATTTCCCACGTTGGTTTGACAAGCTAATCTCCAATTTTTTGGTTTCTGTGAAAACATTACTTTTTATTTTACACTGTGAGTCTGTGACCAAATGATAGAAGATTATTAAATAAGAATATACCCTTTTGAGTTTCTCCTTTTCAATCTCAGTTCGTGGATTGAGAAGCTCCTTTCCATTTACAATCTGCAATGAACATCCATCATTGTTCCATGATCAAGAAATAAACTAAGTTATCTGATAAACCATCCCTTACATTTAAATTAATGAAGAAACCAAAATTTTGTATAAGCTTATTAAAAATTACTACTATAAGATATATATGTATACCTCGACCATGCAAGTAGCGCAAGTTCCTACTCCTGCACAGTTTGACAAGGGCTTACTCTGCGAAGTTAATGACGTATGTAATTGGTACTCCCAGATTATTTTGATTAAGAGAAAAAAAACAAATCGAGGGAAATAAAAATCATACGTACGTAAGGACCATAGAGTTCGATGTTAGAATCCAACATTATGTCTCTAAGTTTCTGTCCACCGCACGCTCTTCTCCAATGCACGTCCGGTGTCCCGTCCGGTAACAACACCGACTGAAAAATTAAAATAGTATCCACAATAAATTAAATTTCTAGTATTATTTAACCATAATATAAAAATCCACCTGAGAACCTCTTTTAGCAATATACAATACATGTAACTAAGACAATACTATTAATAATTCGAAAAGAGAGAAGATCAATGCTTACATGGACGAACGCAAAATCGACAGCAGGAGGTTCGTCATCAGGCTGATCTGTGGCTGGAGGCTGGCTCGCTGGAGCGGTACTTATGGCTCGGATAGTTTTGGCTCTGGTGGCATTGTGTTTTGAGCGTAAGAAGGAGGACTTGGGGTTACTGATGAGTTTGGTTTTGTACGTATAGATATGATTTGGAGATAGATAAGCTACTAAGCCTGAACCATTCAACTGTACACTTCCCATAGTCTTGCTCTCTTTTTGTTAAAAAGAAAATAATCAAAAGAACAAAAAAAAGAGTTGAGACTTTTAAATTAGGATAATGTTTTATATCACTTCTTGAGGCTTCTATGGAAGTGTGTGGTGATTCCTCTCTCTTATCCAATGTGTATACGAGACGGTTAAGTTAATTGGTTAACCCACATTAGTCAGCAGAACCGGGCTTTCTTTCCGATATAGCTTCTATGTAAAAAAAGTATAGGATGACAATTAATATGTCTCTATTTGGACATTTTCTTATTTTTTTAATGAACTTTTATTTTTTAAATCTTAATATTATACTATCATACAACATTGTCTTATTATCATGATAAGAGTGCACAAGTCTTTTTCGTTTGTAGGTTTTAAATATTTCAGCTTATAAATTTAGAAAATGAATTTGTTATTTTCGATTTTGATACATATATGTACTTGTCGTTTATTTTTTTCTTTGATGTGTATAAGTATTTGATCTGATTTTTTTTGTAAGTATCATATATTGTCATAATGTTTTATGGTGGTTTTGCAAATGAGCTCAACAAAAGAGTTGCTAGATTGGGCACTGGATGGCCACAGTTACAGGTTTTGAGGATGTCAAGCCTCTAGTTCATTAAAAAAAAACTACTTACCAAAACCATATATTGAATTTCTTAAGTCTTCTCTTATTGCATAATTCCCTTCCCAATATCATCTCTATGATGAGTGTATTTTTTTTCTCCTATCCGTTATATGCTTTGCAAATTCTGTGAATGCTCAATTACCTCCGTTTTGGTCTCTCGTGACCCAATGTTTATCAGCTTTGGAAAATATTCCAGGATGTTTTGAAGAGATAACTCAATCTATATTGACTGGTAAAATTGGTACTATAGCTCCTAACTGTTGTAAAGTTTTTTTGGAAGTTGTACCAACTGTACGGATCGAGAACTATTTTTTCATGAGAACTATCATATAGCATCAGATTCCCATCAAACTATGATATAGTGTCAAATATCCATGATTGGAAAGTTATAAATTTATTTTTCCACGAACTAACAGTTTCGAATGTATTTCTCTCCAAGCCGATAGTTCGAAACTTAATTACCTATAAACTATGGTTTTAATTGGTTTATTCTTAACTAAATTGTTTAAACCGACGAAACCAAACTAAAATTTATTTTAAACAATTTTTTTAAAGAATATTATTTATTTTCTTATTGAAATTTCAAAATATAGATTTTTCAACTTCAAGGAAGTTTTAGGTTTATATTTTGTGTTTTCCGAAATTTAAATGAAAAAGATAATATCAAAAGTTAATTTTTATAAAGTTTAATAAAATCAAAATGAACAAATAAGCTTGTTAAATTTGTGTTTTTTTCTGAAATTTGAAAGAAAAAAAATCAAATTTTGATAAAAATATATGTCAAAAATTTTAATTTTGTTGCATTTTTATGAGAATCAAATTTTTTATCAATAAATATTCATAATTTTATAATTTTTATTTTATTGATAAAAAATTGGTTTTCTTCAAAATTCAATAAAACATAGATTTTGACATATACTTTTATCAAATTAATTTTTGCTTTCAAATTTCAAAAAAAACACAAAAAATTAATAAGCTTATTTGTGCATTGTAATTTTATTAAATTTTGTAAACATGAAATCTTGATGTAATTTTTTATTTAAAATTCTAAAACGCAAAATATAAAAAAAAGTTTAGGAAAACTTTTTTGAATTCAAAAAAATAAAAAATTTGAAATTTCAACAAGAAGAGGAAAAATATTATTTAATAAAAATTGCTTAAAATGAATTTTGGTTTGTTTTTTCTGGTTTAAACTATTTGGTTAATAATAAACCAATTAAAACTATGGTCTATGAGTAATTAAGTTTCGAAGTATCAGTTCTAAGAGAAATACATTCAAAATTGTTGATTCATGAAAAAATAAGTTTATAATTTTCAAATCATGAAGATTTGACATTAAATCATAGTTTGGTGAGAATCTGATTCTATATGATAGTTTTCGTGGGGAAATAGCTCCTCAACCCCCGCTGTACACCACAACTTCCTGTCAATGCTGTTCCTCCTGTGTTAGTGCAGCAATGGTCCCATATTTCTGGTATTCTCCAGCCATCTAGTAAAATTTAAAAATAGTTATGTAAGATTTTATTTTCTAAATAAAGGTTAAATGCCATAATATTCAAGAACAAAAAGAAGATCTGATTATCATACTGGTCCTTTCTTATATTTCAGTCTCATATAACATATTTAGCATTTCACATAATTATGATTATTGTTATTTTATTGATAGAAATGACTTTTTAATATCAAAAATATCTATGAATGAAGTTCAAGAATTTGGGAAAATTGTCAAAAATACGATTTTCCTTGTACCACTTTTCAAAAATACCTTAATCACTTTTACCCTTGTTTTTTGGAGAGAAAAACACACTTATAACTATTGGGTTAATTAATCTAAGACTTAGGATTTAGAGTTAAGCGGTAGTGTAGGGTGGAGGTAGGGTTTAGGAATTTAAAATTTAGGATTCTAATTAATTTTAAATTTTTTTGTCCTTTAAAAAAGTAGTATTTTTGAAAATGTCTCTTTAATAAAAATAAAAATGAAAAGTGATACAAGTAAAGTGGTATTTGAAAATTCCCCAAGAATTTGATAATAGAATCTCAAAGATATGTCAGTGATGTCACAGAGGTTGGTCAATGAATGAATCATTTTTCCTTTTATACTTTTTATGAATCACCTATTATATTAAATCATTTATTCACTTTATTAAATTAACAAATTGACATTTTACACAAGGTTGTATGTTTTGTAGCTTGTGTCAACTATTTTAAAGAACATAAAAATGTATAGGGAATTTTCATCTTTATCACATTGTTGGTACCCTTTTTCATTTTTACCTTTATGAGGTATTTTCATAAATACTACTTTTTAATAGAATTTTTTTTAAAAAATTATCTAGAATCCTAAATTTTGCATTCCTAAATCCTACCCCTACCTTCCCCCATCCCGTAACTCTAAACCCTAAGTATTAGATTAATTAACCCAAGGGTTATAAGTGAATTTTTTCCTCTTAAAAAGTAAGGATAAAAATGATTAACGTATTTTTGAAAAGTGATATAAGGAAAATGATATTTTTGACAATTTTCCCTAAAGATTAGAAAAATGAAGTTGGAAGAAGAAAGACAATTTTATACACTTACAAATTTTGAATACATTTTGGGAATACCACTTTTCTTCTACCACTTTTACTATTATTTTTTAAGAGGAAAAAATAGACTTATGACACTTGGATTAATTAATCTAAGACTTATAGTTTAGAATTAAGGGGTGGAGGAGGGTAGAGATAGAATTTAGGAATATAAAATTTAGGATTCTAATTAATTTTAAAAAAAATACCTCTTAAAAAATAGTATTTTAAAAATGTCTATTTAATTAATGTAAAAATGAAAAGTGTACAATAAAAGTGGTAAACTTGAAATTCTTCCCAAAAAAAAAAATCTAGTATCAAGATAAACCAAAAGTGACAACGATTAAATATAAAGAAAAAAAAACTAGATGGATAGGCCTAAAACATGTATTTTTGTCACACTCTTTGTGAATGCGCTTGCGATATAGTTGGCGGAGATTGCCACACCCAGTTGAGCACAAACTTCAAAATCGCTCAACGCACCTATTTGGTCCATAAGATTCCGATAGCAAGTCCAACATTTCATTTATAATACCACGAACACATCCATTATACTACCAAATTATACAAAATTTACTTGATTGATGTGAATATCCCGCAAGCACAAAGAGCCAATAACATATGTTTCAAGGTAACATAAACTTCGTAGTTTGTGGGAGTAAAGGCATCTATGTTGCAATACAAAACCTAACAACAATCAGAGTCGGACCTAGATTACAAAACTCATCTAGAAAAATCTATAATTTTATTTTTAATATAGGTATAGAAATAGAAATAGAAGTAGAAATATAAATTTTGTACTAATTGATATAAAGATGCCTATTCACTGGGGTCAATCACAAAATTTAGCTGACTTTTTGTAGGAACTACTATGTTATATATAAATGGTACTGTCGATGAAAATGTATGTGTTTTGGAAGCAACAATTTTTTTGTTTATCTTTCCTCCCTCTCTTTGTTTGTTTATATTATGTGAGTACAATTATTAAGTCATGTCAATATATTTTCTTTCAATCTCTTCACCAAAAAAAAAAAGAAAAAATCTCTTCACCATAATTGTTGTGAACAATGAATCATACCTTTCTGAGTTAATTAACTAAAACCCCATAAAAGGTAGGAAATTAACTAACTACCATAGAAAACGGATATGTATTTTTCAGAACATGTAAATCCTGTTTAAATTAAATGATTTATTCTATTCTATATCAATTGTATAGAATCAAATGTCCATCTAAAATATAAATGGATCTTTCAAATTTATACTATATTAAACACTTATATAATACAATTTATTTTTTTCTCCAGTTTATTTATTTTTGGTAAAAATGTAAAGATATTATTACCAGTTTTTCAGTTTTTGACAGAAGTACAATGGCAACAAGAAGCAGAAAAAAAAACTAAACAACGAAAACTAAAACGATCTAGTCTAAGCTGGAACAGACACAACAAGCAAGAGCCGCTATCTAGAGGTCTCAACTAATCTGCACTTACCGCTTGCCACAAAGAGAAGAACCACCATTAAATCGAGAGTCGAAACCCGGTAATTTTGGCCTCCCCGATGATCCGCTCTTAAAGATTAGGCTCAACTGAAAACAGTTCGCAGTAAACTTCAAGAGCATCCTCCAACACAAATAGACAGCCACACAAGAGGCCAAGTACACCCGCATCAACAAGACTGAGCATTATTCGGACAGACAAGCCCCCAAGGATTTGCCACACGTCAAGGACATACACCAAGAAGACAGAGAATCAAGCACCACCTTGAAAAGGTGGACATGAGGCAGCTCTGGATCATGCCTCTGAAGCCGGCTGGCTCAGCACACGCCGCCACGAAGAAGGATAGTCGTGGCTAACAAGACCAACTCCTATCTTCCTCCCGCGCACCCACAACGGAGAACCCGCAGCGAACCTTCCCAGATTTGAACCTAAAGCATCCCAGGAGGCTAATCGAGAACTAAACTGACTGACCTTAAGACATGCGCTGAAGACAAAGAACAAGCACATGAACACCGAACCTCTACCGTAAAAAGAACCCCGACTGCGATGCAGACCAAGCGAGCTAACCCTCCCACACCGAGAAGGAGGAACATAGGCGACAAGGAAAGGGAAAAGATCCGCTTCCTAATGGCCAGATCTGACACCAGAGCGCAACCATCGTCGCCGAGCCCGACCAAATGAACCCCTCGACAAGCCCACCTCCAAGCTTCTCCGATACTCCTAGCATAGACACACCAAATCTGGACCGTGGTGGCGTGAGAGCCTAAAACATTGAGAAAGGAAACACAGAAGGAGGGACGGTCTAGAGGCGGAGAAGAGAAGTGATACGTCTTAGATTCGGAAAAGATCACTCAAACGGTTCGAAAGGATATGAACTCACCAAGAATGGAGAACTGATGGGTTGAATGGTGACACAAAGGGTTGCGGATGGCCCGATGATACTACCAGAGATTCGTCGTTGCTTGATGTGACGCACAAGTCCAACGAACGAAGGTTTGTTTACTTGGAGATAACCTCACCAAGAAACAGAAATGTTCTAAACAAAGAACAAAGAGATAAACTCAAATAAAAGAAGAAAATTGATTGATTTGTTTCTGTAGAATGATTACATATTTATAGTAGCAAAGGCATATGAAAGGACTTAGAATTTTATGGAAAAACATGCATAAAAAAATGCAAACAAAGACTTGACTAAATTATTGTTTTGACTGAAACTTGGACTACCTCTTCATATAGCCACGAC
The DNA here is from genome assembly GCA_905132765.1 of Moricandia arvensis. Classification (NCBI taxonomy): domain Eukaryota; kingdom Viridiplantae; phylum Streptophyta; class Magnoliopsida; order Brassicales; family Brassicaceae; genus Moricandia; species Moricandia arvensis. Next base: position 16,846 of record CAJHQP010002163.1, read on the forward strand.
CAAGACTTTGAAAAGTGAAGAATATGCTCCAGATATGGGCCAAGGCATGTCCCTTTGAGGCCTGGTCGAAATCCATCCTTTTCCTTAGCCAATATTTTATCGGTTTCTCCATTTGGCCCAAACAAGTCTGTTTTTGAATATTTTCAAAAACCATCAAGCCCAATGTTTTCTTGGACATTTTAATGATGAATAATCTCTTTTTTTTGATTGAATTGGTCTTTGGTCCATCAGAAATAAGGTTAGCCATTTTCAGTTTCTCGGGTGGTCGTACCAGCTCGGAAGATCGAACTAGCTCGCTCAGCTCGTCCAAACGAGTGTCAATCCAGCTCAGCTCGTCTAGGATAGTGTAAGTACAGCTCACTTGAGTTTTCAGCTCATCCATGATAGTGTCAATTAGCTCATCCAGCTCCAAGGCAGTGTCGGTCCAGCTCACCTGAATGCGAACATGTCTGAATTCGCGAGAACTGAAGATCACCTGATTTGTATATGACATAACTCCCACATCTGAACTCCGTTTGATCTGATTCTTCTTCAAAGAGCTTCATAATTGAGTTGAGAACATTCTCCAAGTGATTTCATGCGTATAAGCCTCGTGGTTTGAAAGATATGAGTCAAACAACGAGCATATATCTTTACTGCTTCCCATGATCAAGCCATGCATGTTTGTTTTGCTCGGTGTCCTATCCAAGGGCGCATCATTCCCTCCCTCTTGAAAAAGATTTGAACTCAAATCCATTTTAACAGTATCTAAAGGAAATGAATAAGTCAAAAAGAATCTAAAGAACATGTAACATTTAGTGAAGGGAAATTTTGGAAATAAACTTCCTTGGAGTATTGATGCCATTTTCTTTGCGTACATGCATCTCCAAATCTCAGACTGATAAGTACGGTCAATGCTTTCTCTTTTCTGAGGCTGAACCTCTTTATCCTGGGCACTCAGAACAAACATTAAAATACCAGGATCATATGTGCAAGACATGTACTTGTTCAAATCAGAAGTCAAAGTTTCTTTCCGAAGAACTTGTAGCACAAGTTTAAGCCTTTCAAAATTCACATCAAAATAAGAATTAATGACCAGAAGGGTTTCCAGGCACGTGACTGCATAGTTCCTAAAGAACCATTTCAAAACATGCACAAGTTTCTCAGATTTAGAACAACAAAGATCAAGATCAGATTTAGAATAAGAATATGCAGGTTTCAAAACAAAATCACAACAAAAATCGGTTTCAATTCTAAGTGATTTTGTTTTCTGCAAATACCTAACCATAAGCTCTTTCCAGACACGTGTGAGAGAAAACAAATCTTGAGTGATCAGTTCATGACTTGAAAAACTCAGATCAAAACCATTATCCTTAAAACAAACAAAGGAATAACAAGGTTTTCGGAAACAAAAATCTGGTTTTTGCAAAACAAGCTCAAATGACTTTTCAAGATGATCAAGACTTTTGTTATGTTCCAAAAACTGATCAAAACTCAAAACAATATCAGACTGGATGTCATTGCCATTTTGAAAACATCTTTGAACAAAAAGTTAATCATGTTCAAACACTTTAAAAGAATTAAACATTTTTTCAAAAACAGAATCTGAAACACGAAATTCTTTTACTTTGTCAAAACCAAAACGTTTCACATCTTGAGAACTGATCTTAACAAACAATTCAGGCATAGAATTAATCGAATCAGATTCCTCACAGTGCTTTGTGAACAGAGGAGTAGGAGCTGTGCCGGGATCAAAGCAAAGATGGTTCTCCATGTTGTTGGTTGTTATCTTTGATGCTTCCTCATCAAATATTGGACCAAGTTCTTCTTCCTCATCAAAGATGGGACCTAGATCATCGTCCTTGGGTCTCCTACTATCAAGCAGTGGTCCTTAATGCGGGTAGTTGAATGACTCTTCCTCAAAATCCTGTGAAACTAGAACAAGACTACTCGGATGCTCCGGTTCAAAACAAGTTAGTCCATTAATTTCTTCATCATCAAACATAAAATCAGACTTTGGAGAAGAAAAATCACATTCATCCTCACAAATGATCAAACTTTCCAAAAGCTCATCATCATATTCATCAAAAATGGGTAAAGAATCTGAAAAATCTTTTAGCTCTTCAAGTTTGTTTTCAGATTTACATTAGGGTTCTTCACTGGTGAATATTGATGATTCAGCTACTGGTACACGTGTGGTTGTGCTCTTCTTTTGTATCTTGTTGACGTCCTTAAGGATTTTCATCATCTCTTTCTCAAAGTTGTCACAGATCTCTTGGACATCAAACCGACGAAAATGACTCTTTTGATGAGTTTCATCTCTAGATGGTTTGAACTGCTCTTTGTACCTCCTGTTTGGCATCTTATGTGGTTTTATTAGGTTTGGGATTTCCTGCACAGTAACAAACTCATCAAAAATATTCAACAAATTTTGAGATGAAGTTTGAGAAATAGCTTTTCGTTTGGATGTTTCTTTGCCACTTTTCTTGTGAAGACCAAACATCTTTATCCTGAAAATTACTCAACACAAAAGGTTAGCAGATAAAAATCCTCACTCTCTCAAGTGTTTAATCTCACCCACTCAAGTGTTTCTCTCAGATTTTAGTAGTCACTCAAGAGTTTCTTCTCAAAGTTCTAAGAAAGACAAACCAAGTTTCCCAATGGGTTTTCCAAGCAAACAAACAATGAGATGAGATAGGAAGATAATAAATTTGGGTTCTGGAATCCGCTTTAACCTCCTCAAAGGCCGGATTCCTCTTCGGCCAGCAGGCTTTCTCTTCCACCACCAAACCACAATCAAACTTTTCAAAAAATTTCTCTCTTTTTTTTACTCTTTTTTTTCTTTTTTTTTCTTTTGATCTTTCTCTTTTCTTTTTCTTTTTTTTTTTGATATGGTGGATGGTAATGAGGGGCCCAGATTCAAGATAGAAAGAAGAAGAAGTGTTTGAAGAAATTTAAATGGAAGATGAGAAGAATGGATAGATGATACCGATTGAGTGGCTCTGATACCACTTGATACTTCCTAGATTCGGAAAGGATCACTCAAACGGTTCGAAAGGATATGAACTCACCAAGAAGGGAGAACTGCTGGGTTGAATGGTGACACAAAGGGTTGTGGATGACCTGATGTTACTACCAGAGATTCGTCGTTGCTTGATGTGACGCACAAGTCCAACAAACGAAGGTTTGTTTACTCGGAGATAACCTCACCAAGAAACAGAAATGTTCTAAACAAAGAACAAAGAGATAAACTCAAATAAAAGAAGAAAATTGATTGATTTGTTTCTGTAGAATGATTACATATTTATAGTAGCAAAGGCATATGAAAGGACTTAGAATTTTATGGAAAAACATGCATAAAAAAATGCAAACAAAGACTTGACTAAATTATTGTTTTGACTGAAACTTGGACTACCTCTTCATATAGCCACGACCAAGACTTTGAAAAGTGAAGAATATGCTCCAGATATGGGCCAAGGCATGTCCCTTTGAGGCCTGGTCGAAATCCATCATTTTCCTTAGCCAATATTTTATCGGTTTCTCCATTTGGCCCAAACAAGTCCGTTTTTGAATATTTTCGAAAACCATCAAGCCTAATGCTTTCTTGGAAATTTGAATGATGAATAATCTCCTTTGTCTTGATTGAATTGGTCGTTGGTCCATCAGAAATAAGGTTAGCCATTTTCAGTTTCTCGGGTGGTTGTACCAGCTCGAAAGATCGAACTAGCTCGCTCAGCTCGTACAAACGAGTGTCAATCCAGCTCAGCTCGTCTAGGATAGTGTAAGTACAGCTCACTTGAGTTTTCAGCTCATCCATGATAGTGTCAATTAGCTCCTCCAGCTCCAAGGCAGTGTCGGTCCAGCTCACCTGAATGCGAGCATGTCTGAATTCGCGAGAACTGAAGATCACCTGATTTGTATATGACATAACTCCCACATCTGAACTCCGTTTGATCTGATTCTTCTTCAAGGAGCTCCATAATTGAGTTGAGAACATTCTCCAAGTGATTTCATGCGTATAAGCCTCGTGGTTTGAAAGATATGAGTCAAACAACGAGCATATATCTTTACTGCTTCCCATGATCAAGCCATGCATGTTTGTTTTGCTCGGTGTCCTATCCAAAGGCGCATCAAGAAGACAAAGCAGAAGGGGGGGGGGGGCGACCGGAGAACCCAGAGGCGGCCGGCCAGCCAAAACAAAAATAGATGTAGGGTTTTATTTTTGTTTTAGAGATGGAAGAGAGAGAGAGAGAGAGAGTTCGTTTCTCTTCAAAATATAACAATTTTAAAATTCTAAAAAAAAGAAAATCTTCTTTCTCTCCTTCTCCCTCTCTAGTCATCATCTTCCGCCTATGTACTCAACTAAAGACATGATTAATGCAGATTTCTTATATTGAGATTCTTAGGGAAAGTTAAAAAATTATTTCTTAGTTTCTTACAAAAAATTAAGAAATTGTTTTTTATTTAAGAGTTTTAAGAGTCAAACTTTTTCATTTAAAAACTAAAAAATAATTTTTTAATTTTTCCTAAAAAACATAAACTAAGAAACATGCGTTAATCATGGTCTCGTACTCTAATATGTAATAATTTTCGAAATATTGTTATATATAATTCTATTTTATTTAACGACCCCAATATAGTATGTAATTTTTCCCCTCTATTTCATATGGTGGGTTTTCTCTTCTTCCATTAATTCCAGCGACAACTACAACAGTTTCTCGGAACATCGTAGCTCCTTTACCACCTGACTTTATCCTCACTTCTGAATAAGATGAGCATTTATTAAAATGTATCAATTACTTTGTTATATTCCATTTGGACCTAAAGTTGAGTTGTTGAAATTGCCTTTCTTTGAAACTTGGACCTCCTTCAGATACACTTGTTTTTTTATTTCTTAGGCTAAACTTTATGGTACTCATTACACCAATGGTAAACTGGTGTGGGACTTAAACTCTTAAAGACAAACAAGAAAGTAAGTAAGAACATCTTTAATCCCACCTTGTAGGTGGGTTCTTAAGAGGTGGGACCCATTCGAAAGCTAAGAACCACAATTTTCCTCTCTTCTCTAAGAGCCAACTTTTAAGAATTTTTTGTACTGTTTGCGAGTCCCACTGACACGTGGTAACTCACGATTAGTTTATCTTTAAAAAAAAAAATCAGAAAATGCAAAAAAAAAAAAGTTAAGAAACTCTAAAAGGCTCTTAGGATTAAACATGCTCTCTAAGTATAATGACAAAAAGTTTACCCAGAGTGGAAATATAATATAATATTTTATTCAACTTCGTCATAAGGTTCAACACTATCAAAATAAAAAGATGCAGTTGTAAAGCGTATATACCATCATAGTAGAAGGCCAAGTCATTATACACCCCCACTAGTTCATTTTTGTATGTATATCAATCTATTATATATAAAAAGCACGATCTACTATCCAAATATAGATGGCTATAATACTTAGTGCAATCTAAAGTACAACAAAAGTTGATTAATAATCGAAATTTTCTTCTTCTTTTTCCATTATTTTGGGTTTTTAAAATTCTAAAGCTATTTAAAAGTGTTTGTGTAGTGTACCACGTTGAAGTACTTGTAGAAAAGCCTTAGAGCATCATTAACCGGGGTTCTTAAAGAGGTTTCTTAAAGCATGGGACCCATGAACAGTGTAAGGATCGGTTACAAAAACTATAAACTAAGAACCGGTTTTTAAGAGTTTCTTATACTGTTCACGGGTCCCACTGACACGTGTCAACTCGCGATTGGTTCACTTTAGAAAAAAAAAAAAAAACTAAGAAACTCAGGGTTAATTAATGATGGCCTTACATTCTCTCTATCTTTCCCACTTTATAAATTAAACCCCCACACGTTGATCCATACCCCATAAGCAAATATCAAATCTCAAAAATAATAATAACTTGATTCTCTCTCTCACTATAGAGATGGAGAAGAAAGTACCATTAAGCAAGAAGCTATGGAACATGGTACGTTTTGTCATGTACATGTTACACAAAGGCATCTCAAAGCAAAAGCTCCTCGCCGACTTTAACGCCACTCTCAAACGGGGCAAGAATCTCATGTTCCACAACCGCCGCCGCGTCCCAGCCACCGCCACCGCCACCGCCTCCGTTGCCGCCTCACAGCCGCGGAATGAATACGAGTTTAGCTGCAGCGACACTCCAAACTACTCATTCCCCTTTAACATGGCCGCCTTCAAGAAGAAGAAGAGTCATCACATTAGTCTCTTCGCGTGTGGTCACGCGCCACCGACCCTCGACGACGACACTTCCGTCTCCAGAGCCGTGCTTGAGCTTCTCAACGGCGGAGGTAACACGCCGGCTTTGACGGCGTTGTCTCCTTACTTTCCCGGGTTTGGACGTAGTTCTCCGTTAGTGAGACCTTTACGTGTGACGGACTCACCGTTCCCGTTACGGGAAGATGGTGACGTGACTAACGGACACGTGGACAAAGCTGCGGATGAGTTTATAAAGAAGTTTTACAAGAACTTGAATTACCAAAAGAAGATATAGAGTTCTCATCTAATTAATAAAATATGTTCCTAAATATTTTCTCTCTATTCTGCTGATTATTTCCGAAGTTGTAATAATATTTTTGGTGGGAGGGTAGGGATTATTTTCTTATTTCTTGATGAAATTAGATTATCATGAATAAATATGTATTGAGTGATGTAAATCTGACTGAAAAGCTTGATCTTATTCATGAATATACAAACGTATATATATTACATTGTTCACCGTCATTAGCTTTAGGATATATCCTACCAAATATACATCAATATCTTAACAACTATATCTTAATAATATATGTCATTATTATCCTCCAATACTCCCCCTCAAGTTGGGAATATGAAAATTTCTTACTCCCAACTTGAACAAAAGTGACTCAAACTGAGCCCTTCCAAGCGCTTTCGTGAGTACATCCGCCACTTGATCCGTTGTCCGTACATAAACTGTCTCCAATGTACCATCTGGAATGGCATCCCGAACTTGATGACAATCAGATTCAATATGTTTTGTTCGCTCGTGGAAGACAGGATTCACAGCGATATAGATAGCTGACTTACTATCACAAAACATTTTCGAAGGCTTGTGTTGTTCTGCTCCCAAGTCACTAAGTAACCTTCGTAGCCACTTAACTTCTCTTGTAGCCTGCGCCATAGACCTGTACTCAGCCTCCGCAGACGAGTGAGATACCACACCTTGCTTCTTGGTTTTCCATGATACTGGAGAATCTCCCACTAGTGTGACATACGCACTCAATGATCTTCGAGTTACCGGGCAGGCTGACCAATCCGCATCGCAATACACGGAAAAACTCATATCACTCGCTGAACTCAACAAAATCCCTTGTCCAGCAGTCCCCTTGAGATATCGTACTACCCTTAAAGCTGCTTCCCAGTGTCCTTCCCGCGGAGTCTTCATGAACTGTGACAAAATATGCACATGATATGATATATCCGGTCGAGTAATCGACAAGTAAATCAATCGCCCTACTAATCTTCTGTATTTTTCTGCGTCTCCAAGAAACAAACTCTTATCCAGCCCCAACTTGTGATGTTGCTCCATAGGTGTCGCAGCTGGTTTAGCTCCAAGCAAACCAACATCTGATATCAAATCCAAAGCATACTTCCTCTGTGTCAACAAGAAACCTTCTTCACCACGCCCTACTTCTATACCAAGGAAGTATTTAAGTTTCCCTAAATCTTTCATATGGAAACAATCACTCAAATATTCTTTGAACTTTGCCACTACCATCACGTCATTACCACACACAAGCAAATCATCAACATATATGAGCACTCTCAGCTCAATTCCCTTCCTTGAATACACGAATAATGAGTAATCTGCATAAGAATGCTTAAAACCATATTCCTTTAGTGCGTCTGTGAGCTTAGAGAACCAGCATCTCGGAGCTTGACGCAACCCATAAACTGCCTTGTGCAATCTACACACTTTGTTAGGATCCGATGTCTGAAAGCCCTGAGGTAGTTTCATATACACCTCCTCCTTAAGATCTCCGTGCAAGAAGGCGTTGTGAACGTCCATTTGATGCACGATCCAACCTTTACCTGCAACTACTCTCAAAAGACCTCGTACTGTCGTCATCTTAGCCACCAGAGCAAACGTCTCCTTAAAATCTTTGTTCTTTATTTGCCTATTACCAAGTGCAACTAGCCGTGATTTAGGTCTCTCCAATGTGCCATCGGCATTGTACTTATACTTATACACCCACATATTACCAATAGCTTTCTTCCCTGGTGGCAAATCAACTATACTGAATGTTTTGTTTTCTTCAAACGCCAGTATCTCCTTCTGCATCGAATCACGCCAAATCTTTTGTTGCACTGCTTCTTTATAACTCCTTGGTTCTATGGATGACCTGATCCAACCCACTATCATTGAGTTTACACTCAGCCACGACTCCAAATCTGGACTATTATCACCTGGTTTAGGTAGAGTTCCATCGATGAACCCTGTTTTCTTCTTTGCCCGAAGCGCATTCAACATCTCCATGGCCCATTCATTGTAATTATCACCTTTCAGCTGCACGGACGTAATCATGGCGCCGGGGTTATCTGATGAATACAGAGCATATGGTGATAAGACCATCGTCTCTTGTTTCATCGCCAGTTGCTTCGTTTCTTCCCCGTCACCCATCGTTGATTACGTATTTAGAAATTTGAACTATTTTATGCAGATCTCTTCTCTGATACCATGTAAATCTGACTGAAAAGCTTGATCTTATTCATGAATATACAAACGTATATATATTACATTGTTCACCGTCATTAGCTTTAGGATATATCCTACCAAATATACATCAATATCTTAACAACTATATCTTAATAATATATGTCATTATTATCCTCCAATAAGTGACCACCCTCGACACTAATTTGGAACATGTAATGGATCGTTAAGACACCATTTTCTTTCAACAAATTGGTAAAATTTGTAAAAAGAAAAAATGAGCTGAACCACGTTTTGGACGAAAGATTTGCGGCTCCTATTGTTGTTGTTGATGGTTATCTTTGTTTATTATCCACATAAAAACATATCTTTACAATCTTGGATTCTTGATGCTGTCATGTTCGTACGGTTTTGAATATCATTGACTGTGATTCCTGAAACCTTTTTTTCACTAAAGACCTTGATTTTATCATTATTTTTCTAAAGTTTTTCCTCATGCATTCTAGAAACTTTTATTTACTAGGCTTATTTAAAAATGTTTAACCAATATCTTCAGTAAAGTTTTTGTATATATGAACTGGAATACTTTCCAACGTTTTTAGAAAAAAAAGAATCCGGCGTCAGTATTTGAACTACTAATTTGTACGTACAAATGTTGACATAATAACTATATACTCAATATATGTGTTCATTTACGTATGCATGAAAGTGTTATATCTAGATATCAGTTGTTTGACTAGAGTTTGTACCTTTGCGCATCCAGATGGATACCTGAACGGAAGAGGCACTCGCTGTTGTTATATTAAAACCTACAAATGAATTTGGATTTGAAGTTTTGTGCAAATTGAAATGCATTCATATGTTCTGATGCGAAATATTGGAGATTAAGGACTATATATTGTATTAGATGTGTTGGTATGTTAAAACTTTGTGAAAAGGCTAAACCTGAGCATCCAGTTTTGATTTTGTGGCTTGATATATCAACGCTCATATACACGCAAATCTGAATTCAAATTGTTTTGTGATATCTTACTAAGATTGCATGTATTTACAATTGTACCGAGACTAAACCATCACTTGAATATATCAAGGCTAATAGTTTTTTTTTCTTTTGATAATCGTGGGATCCGGCAACCGAGGTTAATCGACTAATCTCACGAGGTCCACATCAGCCACATATTCTTACCATTAAAGGCAGTTTAGATGGCCAACATGAACCGAATTGTGGATTTGGGTCCCTCAAGTGGCACTAGCTCAATTCCATTAAGTATCTCAAGGCTAATAGTTTTCCGGCATAATCACAAAATCACGATATATATCGTAATTACGATTTGTTGTTGTGGTAGTCACTAATACCAATTTTGTATTGTTATAGGTGAATCAAGGTTTTAAGTTTTAAGTAATAGGATGACGAAGAAATAATTTAGATTATTTGAAAATGAAGAAAACCCGAAATGATGAAAAAGAAACCACTGACAGGATAACAACAAACAAACTCGAACAAACCCCCCCCCCCCAAATAATGAAAAGTGAAGTTTACTAAGAATAACATTTCTAAAATGACGAAAAAAAAACATTTCTAAAATTTGAATACCGATTCCGTCGATCCAGTTGACTTGACTCAGTCCTTATGTTTTATTCTCTCAAATTAACTCGGATTTTTACTTTGTGTTTATATAAATAAGAACAATGTGTTTAGATGTGTGGTTAGAATATATCACGAGTACTGACAACAAAAAGTTCTAGATTTATTACTTGAGCAAGACTGAGAAAACATTTTCTCCAAGTCATAATCTTTATCAAATTTTGAATCATGAAGGGTACTACTTTAGTTATGGTATCTTGTGTTTTCATGTGTTTCATTCTGAGTCATGGTAAAGGTAATTACATTATTCATTTTAATTTAATCGTTAACATCGACAAAAATGATGAGAAAGAACATGACTTCATTTAAATCGTTGGAATACTAAATTTTTCTTCTTCTATAAACTAACATGAATGTATATTGGTCGATAAAAATAGACGGGGACTGTTACGATGAAATCCCATTCCCTAAAAAATGTGGCCATCACGCACAAAAGAAATGCTTCAGAGAAATGGTTTCGAAGAACATAACACGACGCTTTCTTCGTTGCAACTGTAAGAACAGGGAACCAGACGAATCAATGAAAGATCGAGGACATATCTGCCAATGTCTCAGAGCTGTTGCCGGTGATTGTGTGCCTGACGGAAGTGAGTAACATAGTTTTTGGTCGTGACACATAGATAAACAATGGTGGTAATCTCATGTTGTTTTTTTCTTCAAATTATAGTATTACTTTTCATCTTAGTAAAGATTGTGCGTTATTAATTGTAACTGACTATATATGCGTATTTCATTCAGTTTTGTTTTATTTTATTTTTGTTTGCTTTTGACGTTTCCGAATCTATATCAAAAATACCAAACTCTATTTAGTGCTACCACATCATCTATCCCTTTTCTCAAGCTGCCACATTACTATTTTTTTTTTTCTTTTTACCTTTTTTCAATTTTTCGTAACATTAGTTACCAAAGTGGACTTTACGATTGGGCTATGCTTAATAAAGTTTAATTTGGAGAAAAAATATAGCATAAAGCAAATTAGATTGAGTAAATACATAATATAATTTCAGTTTGGTGAAGTTAGTAAATTAATAAAGGAAACTATCTTCTGATTTTGTCAGGTCATCTTTCTTTTTTCTCAAGCTATTAGATCACCATTTTTTTTACTATTTTCTGTATATACGAAAAGAGGAAAATTGATTATACAACTAATTATTAATACATAATAAAATTTTTAAAATTTCGTTTGGAAGACAAAAAATATAGCATAAAGTAATTTTTTTTTTTGTAAATACATAATAGAAATTGAGTGTGGTGAAGAAATTAGTTAGTAAATAATAATTTCGTGAAAATGCATCACATAATTTAATAATATATAAATTTAATAAATAATTAGAAAAATTTAACAAAATAAAAAGAAAATTATATTTAAAATACGGGAAAGAAACCGCTGACAGGATAAAAAAACAAGTTCCAGATAAAATTAATAAATAACCGAAATAATGTTCCTGAAATTTGAATAGCGATTCCGTGATCCTGTTGACTTGGCTCAATCCTTTTGTTTCTTTTTCTCAAACTAACTTGGAACAAAATATTTACTCTGTGATTATATGAATAAAAACAGTATATAGTCAACAATCTTATTATATAAAGAACAGTTTATTCTCTTATGGGTGCGCCACGTCAACAATTCGCTCATCTACATCGCGACACCTGTCACTTTAAAAGAAAACGCCGCGTCTCATCACGTGTATCAGCCATACAAATGGGGTATGTTTTGTATGTGGGCTTTTGGCTTGGCAAGGAACCCATGCCAATAGCAATCAACCTTAAATCTCTTTTAACGCATTGACTGGAAAATTAGGGTTTATGTCACTTTTTGTTCTCCGCCGTTGGAGGTGTTGAGATGATCAAGTAAAGGTGATGAATGTGTTCGTGGAGTTTTGATCGTGTCGTCTGATCTTCTTTCACATATGCCGAAACGTTCGCAGTTACAGATTCGTCACATTGAACCTCTTCTTAACTCCATCAACCACGATTAACCACGATCTGGCATTGAATGTGAGCTTCTCATATGCGAGGGGCATATCTGTGAGTATAAATAGGTTAGCTTCCTTCTTCTCAGAACCATCTTCTCAATCTTTTTAAGTAGCGAAGTAAACTCATTCTCCAAGCAACTCCAAAGTTTTCCTCCTTGATTTGAAGTCGGGAACCTGGGAACTGTGTGTTCTTCTGTAGACTCCGTCAATGGTTTAGGGTTTCTAAGATCTTTTAAAGGAACTCTTTTGCATAAAGCCTAAACCTTTGTTTAAATTGTCAAATCAATTTGTGAATGGTTCATGTATGTGTCGTTTTTCTTTTTTTGATGTTATTGCAGTTACAAAGAAGAAATGGAGGGAGGAGCACAAGGAAACTATTGTTAATGGAATCAGAGAGACTGTCAAGAAACATAATTCTGTTGAAAACATGAGATATATCAAATTCAAGGGGTTCATACAACAATTTAGACACAATGGAAGGTCAGTTTCTTTTTTTTTTTATAATTGATGGGCGTTGCTTGGATGTAATTGAGATTAATATGTCACATTCAATCTTTGATTTGTATTTTGGTTCATTCTTCATATTGGTTCCGGTTCTTCCTCGACTAGAACAAAGTGATGCAGGTTGCATGCTCTTGGTCGTTCCGCGCTTGCTGAAATCCATCATGCCAACTTTAAAGCCTCCAAGGTTGTGTACTCAGCGTCTTGCAAAAATTTGTTTTATATTGTTTAGTTTTTTTTTCTCGCCAGTGCCATTTTTACATATGTTTTGGAATTTTATTTCAGCTGCTTCAAGGTGATGACGGACTGCTTATTACGTGTTAAACAGAGCATCCAAAACGACGACGCAGCTTTGGTTCTGGATCAGAAGAAGAAGATGAAGATGGGCCAAGTCGAAACCAAGCCCAGTCACACCGAAAGGAGCCCAGCTTGGCCAGGCCTACCCGCGCAACTGAAGAATTCAAAACCTGCAGACAAAAGTAAAAGAGAAGAAGGACAAGTGACGCAAGCAAGCAGAAACGGTAATGGCATGAGGCTGTACAACCACTTCTCAGCCCTTGATTCTCTGAAGGATCAAGATTGAGCCATCTGTCTGTTTGTCCTAGGGTTTTCCATTTCTTGTATAAATAAAGTTCACTTGTAATCTGGAAAAACAAGAGAGAAGAAATGAAATTTCAGTAAAACTACTTCATCTCCTTCATATTCACTTTTGGTTACAACTTCTTTATGGTATCAGAGCTTCATGGCGATGGAACCATACACACCTCCTTCCCTGAATATTGTCAACTCAGTGACGGTAAAACTCACCGACAAGAACTACATACTGTGGAAACGGCAGTTTGAGACGTTCCTCAACGGTCAGGGACTTATGGGCTTCGTCAACGGCTCCACTCCGGCACCGGTGCAGAACCCCACCGTACCAGGAATCAACGGTACGGCAACTACAGTTCCAAACCCCGACTATGCTCTTTGGTTTCAAACGGACCAAGTAGTGCAGTCATGGCTCCTGGGCTCCTTTTCCGAAGACATTCAAAGTGTTGTTCTCCACTGCAACACCTCTCAAGAGATCTGGGTAACTCTGGCCAGTCACTTCAACAGAGCCTCATCCTCTCGCCTCTTTGAGCTGCAACGAAAACTCCAAACCATCTCCAAACAGCATAAGACCATGTCTGACTACCTTCGTGAGATTAAGAACATCTGTGACCAACTCTCTTCGATTGGAAGTCCGGTTCCAGAGCGTATGAAGATCTTTGCGGCTCTGTTGGGATTAGGAAGAGACTACGAACCTATTAAGACAAGCATTGAGGGATCCATGGATACCGCTCTTACTCCAACTTTCGATGACATAGTCCCCAGACTCACGGCGTTTGATGACAGGCTACTAAGCTATGCAGTAGATACAGGAGTAAATCCACATCTGGCTTTCAACACTGTCAGAGGAAGGCCTTTCTTTATCAGAAACAGAGGAAGAGGTCGTGGGGGAAGAGGCTTCTTCACTACAAAAGGCAGAGGCTTTCCTCAACATATCTCTTCGCCCACGTCGTCTCGGTCCTCAGTAACCTCAGATGGAGATAACAGACCTGTTTGCCAGATTTGTGGAAAAACAGGACACGTGGCAGTGAGATGCTGGCATAGATTCGACAACACATACCAACTTGATGAAATGCACAATGCCATGGCTGCTCTTCACTTCTCTGAAACCTCCGACGCAGCTAGCCATGAATGGTTTCCAGACACTGGAGCCTCAGCTCACATCACAAACTCCCCTAGCCACCTTCAAAATGCTAATCCTTACAGCGGTTCAGACTCAGTAATGGTTGGCAATGGTGAGTTCCTTCCAATCACTCACACAGGGTCATCTAGCATCGCTTCATCCTCAGGTAATCTACCTTTGAAAGATGTTTTAGTTTGTCCTAACATTGCTAAACCTCTTTTGTCTGTGTCGAAGTTTACTAAGGACTATCCATGTGGATTTGATTTTGACTGTGACAACGTGCGTGTGTATGATAAGGCAACCAAGAAGGTTCTGCTTCGGGGAAGAAACACTAAAGGTTTGTATAGGCTGAAGGAACCAGCTGTTCATGCCTTCTACACAATCAGACAAGTTGCTGCTAGTGATGAGGTGTGGCACAAAAGGCTGGGTCACCCGAATCCTGTCATCCTTCAACATCTATCTTCTACTAGGACTATCATCATCAATAAGAGTTCAAAGTCTCACTGTGTGGCCTGCAAGCTTGGCAAGAGCACTAGACTTCCGTTCACTGCATCTTCATTTGTAGCTTCAAAACCGCTGGAGAGGATTCACTGTGATCTGTGGGGGCCTGCACCAGTTGGATCAGTTCAGGGTTTCAACTACTATGTAATCCTCATAGATAACTTCTCCAGGCATAGCTGGTTGTAT
Organism: Moricandia arvensis; assembly: GCA_905132765.1. Classification (NCBI taxonomy): domain Eukaryota; kingdom Viridiplantae; phylum Streptophyta; class Magnoliopsida; order Brassicales; family Brassicaceae; genus Moricandia; species Moricandia arvensis. Next base: position 32,050 of record CAJHQP010002163.1, read on the forward strand.
CCATTAAAGAAAAAGTCGGATTTTCTCTCTGTCTTTGTTACATTTCAGCTTTTGGTTCAGAATCAATATTGTACTAAGATTGGATCTTTTCAATGTGATGGGGGTGGAGAGTTTGTTAGTAATCAATTTCTACTGCATCTACAACAACATGGTATTCAACAAATCATTTCTTGTCCCTACACCCCTCAACAAAATGGTCTTGCAGAGAGAAAACACCGGCAAATCACTGAAGTTGGCTTGTCATTGCTGTTTCAAGGTCTGGTTCCTCATAAACACTGGGTTGAAGCATTTGTGGCCGCTAACTATCTAAGCAACCTCCTTCCGCACTCTGCATTGTTAGAAAGCAAGAGTCCCTATGAAATTCTTAACAAAAGAAAACCAGCATATAGTCTTCTCAAGGTCTTTGGGTGTGCTTGCTTCCCAACGTTGAGAGATTATGCCAAGAATAAGTTCGATCCAAGATCTTTGAAATGTGTCTTCATGGGCTACAGTGATAAGTTTAAAGGTTATAGATGCCTATTTCCTCCAACGGGACGAGTATACATAACCAGGCATGTGACCTTTGACGAGACTGATTTTCCTTTTGCTAATGTGTATCAGAATCTGATACCCCAACCATCTACTACTCTCATGTCTGCGTGGTACAAGAGCCTGACCAACGTTCCAGGAAATTCCAGAACTCCAAGTGAGAACATGCAGTCAATGCAAGGCAGAGAGTTGGATGAGGACACCAGAGAAGCACGCGGCATAAAACCGGCACCACTCCAACAACCTGTGAGACTTTTACATCCTCAAAGGTCACAAGGCTCAAGTACTAATGAACCAACCTTGTCTTCTGATGCTAATGAAAACTCGGGCTCTTCACCGACAAGTTCTCAATCTTCAACGTCAGACACAGGAGATAGTATTCCTCATGAAAATCCTCCTGAGCCGTCTAAACACAGCATGGTTACCAGGTCAAAGGCCGGGATACGCAAGCCAACCCCAAAATATGCACTGAACACTGAAAACATGGTGACGAGTGAACCAAAAACCGTTAGAGAAGCGCTGAGTCACCCTGGATGGAACGCTGCAATGCAAGAGGAGTATGATAACTGCATGATAACCAACACCTGGTCGTTAGTTCCCTACTCTCCGGACATGCATGTTCTTGGGAATAAATGGATACACAGAGTAAAACTGGGATCAGATGGTAGCATCAAAAGACTTCGTTCAAGACTTGTAGCCCAAGGATGCGGCCAAGAGGAAGGTGTTGACTATTGGAAAACCTACAGTACAGTGGTTAGAACGGCAACTGTAAGGCTGATACTTCATACGGCTACTGTGATGAACTGGGATATAAAACAGATGGACGTAGCCAATGCATTTCTGCATGGAGACCTCACCGAAACTGTCTTTATGAAGCAACCTGCAGGATTTGTTGACCAGCATAAACCAGACTATGTTTGCCTTCTTCACAAGTCCATATATGGTCTAAAACAATCCCCAAGAGCATGGTTTGACAGGTTCAGTTCTTTTCTTCTAGAATTCGGGTTTAAATGCAGTGTTAAAGACCCCTCATTGTTCATCTACTCTCACGGTAAAGATGTTATAATGCTACTCTTGTATGTCGACGACATGCTTATCACGGGGAACGGATCAGAAACACAGAAACGGTTTCTCAAGAGTATCAATAATGAGTTTCGTATGAAAGATCTTGGACAAATGGAGTACTTTTTGGGCATTCAAGCTAAGTTCCATGACAGTGGCCTGTTTCTCTCCCAGGAACGATATGCACATGATCTACTGATAAGTGCAGGAATGAGAGACTGTTCTACTGCGCCAACTCCACTGCCAATACAGTTGAATAAGGTATCTGATCAAGATGTGTTATTTCAAAATCCCAGTTACTTTCGCAGCCTAGCCGGGAAACTTCAATACCTCACTTTGACTAGACCCGACCTGCAATTCGCTGTGAACTTCATCTGCCAGAAGATGCATAGTCCATCAGTATCGGATTACAACTTGTTGAAACGCGTTCTCCGTTACGTCAAAGGAACACTTCAATACGGAGTGAACTTGCATCGAGATACAGACTTCACTCTCAGGGCCTACAGTGATAGCGATTGGGCCGGATGTCCTCATACTCGCAGATCTACAGGGGGATACTGCACTTTTCTGGGTAGCAACATCATCTCTTGGTCGTCTAAAAAGCAACCCACAGTGTCTAGAAGCTCCACCGAAGCAGAGTACAGATCAATGTCGGAAGCTGCTTGTGAATTAAGCTGGATATGTTCAGTTATGCGCGAGATTGGAGTTCCTGTTCTGGTCACACCGGAGCTGTATTGCGACAATCTTTCCTCAGTTCATCTCACAGCAAATCCCACGTACCACAAAAGATCGAAACATTTCGAGCTTGACTATCATTATGTTCGGGAAAGGGTAGCCCTTCGAGCTCTGGTGGTAAAACATATCCCGGCATATCAGCAATTGGCCGATATATTTACGAAATCTCTACCATTTGCAGCCTACGACGATCTTCGGTTCAAACTAGGTGTGTCATTACCGCCTACACCGAGTTTGAGAGGGGATGTTAAACAGAGCATCCAAAACGACGACGCAGCTTTGGTTCTGGATCAGAAGAAGAAGATGAAGATGGGCCAAGTCGAAACCAAGCCCAGTCACCCCGAAAGGAGCCCAGCTTGGCCAGGCCTACCCGCGCAACTGAAGAATTCAAAACCTGCAGACAAAAGTAAAAGAGAAGAAGGACAAGTGACGCAAGCAAGCAGAAACGGTAATGGCATGAGGCTGTACAACCACTTCTCAGCCCTTGATTCTCTGAAGGATCAAGATTGAGCCATCTGTCTGTTTGTCCTAGGGTTTTCCATTTCTTGTATAAATAAAGTTCACTTGTAATCTGGAAAAACAAGAGAGAAGAAATGAAATTTCAGTAAAACTACTTCATCTCCTTCATATTCACTTTTGGTTACAACTTCTTTATTACGGATATGCCAAAGGAAGAGATCGAAAGGTATCATCCCTCTCTCAAAACCCTCTGTTTTTCCTCATCTTGCTTTAATGAAAACCATAGTGGGCTTATATGATATCTATCTCTTTCTTAGCTCAAAAGACAAGATGTCCGAAATTCTTTTTTGAATAATTGATCTGAAGTAATTCTGCGTATTGAAATTTGTGATAGTACTCTAATTATTGTTGGAGAATCAGAGAGAGTGGACAGATTAAAAATGATTTGATGCTTTTGCATGAAGGGTTTGACTATTTCTCATATTTTGTCTCAGATGGATCAAATGCAACAACAACTAAGATAAGAAGAAGAAGAGAGTAAAGGGAAAATGAGGAAACACGAGTCTAATGCAAAGCTAAAAGGAGATTTGTTAGATGAAGAAGGGAGCAAATTAAAAGAGATAAAAATCATGAACATGGCTGACTATCAGATTTAAGAAGTCTATGTTATTTACTTCTTCTATACAAAGATCCAATTTTTTGTTGCATGTTACAATATAAGCCCATAAAAATTAGCATGAGTTTTACCACTAGCGTTGTAAAATGCTTGAAGAGAATAACAAAAGATCAGCGTGAAGTAGGAGCCTATCATGAATCTGGCCCAACTCTTCTCCTCCTTCTCTAACATGAAGAAGCTTTCATGACCATGACTATTGCAATCAAGACAAAATAACTCACATAATTTGTTACTATCATGACCATGACCCTCATTGTCAGAGTTCATTGATTGGTTACACTTGAAGAATAGACATAAACATGATTTGTTTTCTCTTCCAGAATGGTGAGCCAACTTGCAGGAGGATTACAAAAGAACAAAAAAAATCCCACCTAGGTAAGAGATTACAAAAACAAAAAGAGTTCAGACCTACACATATCCTCAAACACGAGAATATTGTAACCCAGGGGGAGTTCTATGTAGCAAGTAGCAACACATATTGTGGACTAGACAATAACTTTTACTCCCTCCCCCAAGATAAAAAAAGTCTAATCTCTAAATGTAAATACTGCAGAGACATTGAATTACCATAAATTTTAGCCCAGTAAATCAACAATAAAGCCCACAACATCATAGCAACAACCCAAAGTACACAGCCATCACATAATTATACATTATTAAATATTAAAACTTCCAAACTAAAATTCCTATACTTCTATAATTAGACGGTTGTGCCACAACAACAACATAAAACGACTACACTACATATTTACAATTATAACAAAAACATGCATACCTATGACCAGAAGCTATGTATATACACCAAAACCCGAAAGGGAACACCTCTTATAAAAAGTAAGAAAACAATAAAACAAAATCAAGATCATTCAATAAACAGTAGTTACAATCCCAAATTAGAACCGCAAAATACAAAATGAAGGACAAGAAAACATTTTACGGATCAAACACACAAAAAATTACACACTCCCGCGCGAAGCGCGGGCCGATCCTAGTCTTTATATATAAAATAGTGTTTTTTCTCGTGTGAGGTTGCCACCTCATCAAATAAACTCAGCACAAATTGACACATCACTTTAATTATTGAAAAATTATTAAGCAATCCACATTTATCACTCTCTTATTATTTATACTAAATATATTAACACAATATTAAATAGTCAATATATTTTAATGATTAAATATAAATTAAACACAAACCAATTGTCAACTTTATATTTTAAATATTGTTTTAATATAGTTGTAAACAAACATTTTTAATGATTAAAGATGATTTAAACCCAAACCAATTATAATTTTAAAAATTTAATTAATATTTTAGCATAAATATTAAAACTATAAAATTAAAAAAAAATTGTTGTACTAATATATTTATATTTACTTTAAAGAAGTATATAATCATTTACATCATAAATTTTATAACTGAAATAAATATAAAATATTTACATAATTTATAATTTAAATAATGTAAATAAACTGAAAAGAATACGAATAGTCATTTACCATTTGATATCATAAATGAAAAATAACATAAATTATTAAAAATAGTATTAATAAATTTAGTTGTATTAATCAATTTGTGTTAAGCTTTACTTTTTCTATTGAAAAATTAATGACCAGTGTAAGAAAAACTTATACTTAATAATACTTATAAAATTATACATAAGTAAATAATTTTAAGTAAAATCAGAATATTAATCAATACAATAAAATGTTTCAATTTAATGATAATATATAGTAATTTATTAATATGTGACAACCATTTATATTAAATAAGTTTAATGTCAAAAATCATATTTTAAAAATTAATTAATATCATTTTGTTTTGCATATCATAATTATTTATTTGGATAACATGGTATACTTGGACATTAAATATAATAACATATACAAAATTTAAACAAACATTTGTCTTTATGACTAATAAAATTAGTAGGTTTTCAAGTTGCATAACTAATTTAAAATATGTTTGGTATAATGCATTATCCTTATTTCTATGTTAAATTCAGATAACTATAATTATAAAAATTTGCTTACTATTAAAGTCAATATAGAACAAATATTGAAAATAAAATAACACATTTACATTTTCGTGAATTGTTATAATAGTTAAACAATTCTATGATTTATAAAAAGGATGATAACAAAATAGTGAAGTTAATGTAACTTATTATTAAAAGAAAAATAAAAAATAAATAAATCATAAGTTATGTGAACATAAGATCTAAAGTTATTATATCTAAATAATTGTGAAAAATAGAATTCATTACTTACTAACTTAAAAATCTTAAATTTAATTTCAATACTGATAAGAAAAAAAAACTCTAAATTAAAAAAGAAACACAATATCAAATCAAATGATAAAATACAAAGAAGGGAAGAAGTGCAACTAAATGATTTGTACAAAATAAAAAAATAGAAAAAAATGTACACCGACATAATACAAATAAAACATAAACTTATCCAAACAATCACAATAATCGTATTAAAAAACTTAGTCAACTGAGCAAAATTAAGACTTGACCATTTTACAACAAACAAATTCAACGAAAAAAAATAAGAAAATAACAAAAACTAATGATCAACACATAATAGAACTAAGCCTTTTAAAACTAAACACAAAATGTAAACATTTTTGAGGTTGTCACATGGGATTCCACGTCAAAAAGTCGTCTTCTTACAACGAGACAATGTCCCAAACATTAAAACACTTCGATTTATTAAATATAGCAGTATAACAACATGCAACTTATATAATATAATTAATAATATATATAATTTTTATGATATGATCTTCATATTTAAAATGTTGATTTACGCAATTTTATATTTTTTTTAAGTTTGAATTTTTTTCAATTTTATCAAACTAAGTAAAACATTTTTTAGTGACAAATATTTGTGCTAATATTTATTTATTTAACAATATTATAAATTTATTAATTTTTAATTATGAACTTTATTATTGATATTAATTTTATATATAGTAGAAGAAAATAGAAAACATATTTTACTTAAAAGTTATAATATAAAAAGCTTTTTATGTTTTAGTAAAACTGATATCTAATTCATAAATTAATCAAAAGTACAAACATATGTAAGATTGTTAAAAAATCTCACAAATATGGTATTAGAAGTTAAAGACTTGGAGATTTTTTGACTAACAAGTAAAATATTCACACCATCCGAACCAAAAAAATTACAGATACATACAACAACTTTATTTTCCAGTAAAGAAATCCTCAAACATGATTCACAAACTTAGTTAAGAGCAACATTATCCCTAGGGACTTTTGAAAGTCCTTAGTTTTTTTTTTTTGATTTTAAAAAAAAAAAATTAAAAACGAACCACTCGCGGGTCGCCACGTGTCAGTGGGACCCACGAATAGTGTAAGGACCAAACCAAAAAGTCTCTTAATTAAGAACTTTTTGGGGTGTTTCTTAGTAAAAATGTGGGTCTCACACCCTTAAGGACCACCCTAAGGACCCCAATAATGTTGGTCTAATAGCACCTTACACAAAAGGTTGTGCCCAACACTTTGAACAAACCTAGGATAATACATGCAATTACTAGAAGAATTTTCATAAGGTCCAACCAAACGTATTCGCTTCAAAACTCACCAATTTTTAAAACATACAATACACATTTTTTGCAAATGAAAACCTAAAACACAAACCACAAATCATATAAAAATAATAACCTAGAACATAAGTGAATTATATCCCGCCCGTAGGGCGGGCCGACCCTAGTAGTATATATAATCAAGGGTCATTAACTCAACGAAAAAGGATCTCGACCATTGTGTTAGAGGTCTCCAATTTGGTTGACCGTTGGGACAAAACCAGTATTACTTGTTATTGTTTCACACCTGAAAAAATTAAGGTTTCGGCCCTGAAGAAATTAATGTTTCAACCCGAACTTCATAGTAATTTAAAAAAAACTAGAGCTGGACCCGCTCACCGAGCGGTGTTAATTTAAATCAACTCAAACCCCGCTAGAAATTTATAATATGAACCTACCCGGACCTGGAAGTATCAACTCAAACCCCATCTAGAAATTTATAATATCTACATGTAGTTTAGTTTTAGAACAACAAAAAACGATATCAAAAAACCGATTTCTATTCGGATGGATACTTAGATTTAGTGTGAACAAATAAAAACTATTTATTAACTGGTTGGATTCTTTGTCACGAATGGAATAATTTTATTTAAACATATGAAATTATTATGATTAACACGTAAAATAATTGATGTTAATTATTATAATAAATATAATAATGAAGTAATTAAAAAAAGTAAAAAAAAAAGGAAATGTAATAAAACATTTTAAAATTTGAATAAGACAACATTCCTAATTAGTAGTTTCATTAAAATATCAATTGCTTCATTTATTATAGTGTAATAAATCGATTAAGTTTATTTGAATAAAACAATATTCTTAATTAGTAGTTTCATTAAAATATCAATAGCTTCATTAATTACTGTTATAATAAATGATTAAATTTTAGCATTCTCAAATTTGTACTTCTGTTATAATAATATAGATGGTATATAGATTCAATATCTCTAATGATACAGCGTTTAAGGTTACAATCTAGTCAGTTAAGGGATTTTTTTCAGATACTCCTTTAGGGAAAATAGAAATAAAAATCATTTAACAAAAAAATATTCTCAGATTTATGTGTTTCATCTAAAATACCAACTCACGCAATCAGTGGATCTTAACAATAGATCTACCAGCTATCTTTACTTTTTACCTAAAAGTTAAGATTCTATTGAGTTTTTACTAAACAAGCCAACAGTTTCAAAATTAAACAAAACAGTCTATCTTGCTTGGCAATTTTGGGTAACTACTGATCTTTTTTATTTCTCCAGACATTAGGGCTTGACATATGCAAAGATACGATGGTCGGAGACGAAATGACACGAGGAATTTCAGGTGGTCAAAAGAAAAGAGTTACAACAGGTCTTAGTTTTACCCAATATTCATATCTATACTTCCATGATAACTCCATGAACCACCATGTGCACGATCACAACCTTTTTATCCTAATAATAAACAGGAGAAATGATAGTGGGACCAACAAAGACATTGTTCATGGACGAGATATCGACAGGTCTAGACAGTTCAACAATGTACCAAATAGTGAAATGTCTTCAAGAAGTTGTTCGGTTCACGGACGCAACGGTTTAATTGTTAAAGCACGTTTTGTGCATGCTGGTAGGTTGGCCGGTGGAGTTGATTACGACTTGGCCGGTGGAGTTGATTACGGCTTGGCCGGTGATGTTAGGCAGCCATCATTTTGGAAAATGGTTTTGTCCAAGATTGTGAGCTCACCAACCCCCTCTTATTCTCTATAAAAGGAGAGCCATGGAACCAGTTCATTCATCCCAAAAAAATCACAGAGAGAAAGGAAGAAGAAGAAGAGAACGTAAGAGAGAATGAGTGGGAAGAAAAAAAAAAAAAAAACTTTTTCTTTTCATTTCGGGTATATTTCCTTACGGGTATTTGGGATCGGTTGAGAGAGAATTATTTAGAGAGTTTGTTATTTTCTCCTTTTATAACGAGAGAATTATTATTGTTTTCTCCGTTATAATTGAGAGGTTGTAACTCCTATTATTTTCCTCGGAATAAATTCTTCTACCTTGTCCGTGGTTTTTCCCCTTTGGGGTTTCCACGTTAAATCCGGTGTTCCATTTATTGCACTATTTCTCAAATTATTAGCTGCGACCCTGCTCTATCCGGTCCGATTTCTATAACAAGTGGTATCAGAGCATAGGTTCTGGAAGAAGCAATGGCGGCAAAATTTGAGATCGAAAAATTCAACGGCAGCAATTTTGCGCTGTGGAAGTTGAAGATGAAGGCTATTTTGAGGAAAGATAGCTGCTTAGCGGCCATTAGTGAAAGGCCGGCTACATACACGGATGATGATAAGTGGAACGAGATGGACGGGAATGCTATTGCAAATCTTCACCTTGCACTTGCAGATGGAGTGTTGTCAAGCATTGAGGAGAAGAAGACTGCAAAGGAAATATGGGATCACCTTGCAAAATTGTACGAGGCCAAGTCGCTGCACAACAAAATTTTCCTTAAGAGGAAGCTTTATACTCTACGGATGGCAGAATCTACTTCAGTGACGGAGCACATCAACACCTTGAATACTTTATTTTCTCAACTCACTTCGTTGAGCTATAAAGTAGAATCACAGGAGCGTGCTGAGCTTCTACTTCAAAGTCTACCAGATTCATATGATCAACTCATCATCAACTTAACAAATAATGTCTCCACCGACAGTCTAGTCTTTGACGATGTTGCAGCTGCGGTTCTGGAAGAAGAAAGTCGGCGCAAAAGTAAGGAAGACAGACGAGAAACTCCACAAGTGGAGGCATTGACGGTGATGAGAGGAAGATCAATGGAGCATGGCTCAAGTGGGAGTCACAAACATGGTAGATCAAAGTCAAGAAGTAAGAAGATTTATAAATGCTACCACTGTGGCAAGAAGGGTCACTTGAAGAAGGATTGTTGGGAATTAAAGAATTCCAACCCTCAAGGAAATGTTGCAAACACTTCAGATAATGGAGTAGCCTTGTGTTGTGAAGCAGCAATTTCAAGCGAAAACAGGAGAAGGTTCGCTGATATATGGTTGTTCGACTCAGGAGCTACATATCACATGACCTCTAGAAGAGATTGGTTCCATCAATATGAACCCATCTGTGGAGGATCTGTGTACAGTTGCAATGATCATGAACTTAAGATTGTTGGCACTGGATCCATTCAACTGAAGATGTATGATGGTACAATTCATACTATTCATGAGGTGCGACACGTGGAAGGCCTGAAAAAGAATTTATTATCTGTGGGGCAACTTGATGATCTTGGTTGCAAAGTTGAAGTCGAGAATGAAACTCTAAAAGTAATTAGAGGAGTAATTGTGCTTATGAAAGGAGAGAAGATAGCTGCGAAGTTATACATGTTAAAAGGAGAAACTCTGTCAGAATCAGAAGCATCTGTTGCTTCAAGCAGTTCCAGTGAGATGGCTACAACGGTGTGGCATCAGAAACTTGGGCATTTGTCGGAACAAGGCATGAAAATTCTTGCAGAGAAGAAGTTACTTCCGGGTCTCACAAAGGTATCATTATCCTTTTGTGAGCATTGTATTACAAGCAAGCAGCATCGGTTGAAGTTTAGCACATCGAGTTCTAGAAGTAAAACTGTTCTAGAATTGGTTCACTCTGATGTGTGGCAAGCACCAGTTACATCACTAGGAGGAGCGAAGTACTTTGTGTCCTTCATCGATGACTACTCTAGGAGATGTTGGGTGTATCCTATCAAGAGTAAGGCGGATGTGTTTTCAGTCTTCAAAGTTTTCAAAGCATGGGTGGAACTTGAATCTGAAAAGAAGATCAAGTGTTTGAGGTCAGATAATGGAGGTGAATACACTGGTGATGCATTTAGCAAATTCTGTAAAGCAGAGGGCATCAAAAGGCAGTTCACTACATCATACACTCCTCAACAAAATGGAGTGGCAGAGCGGATGAACATGACTCTGTTAGAAAGAACAAGAGCAATGTTGGGAGCTGCAAGCTTAGAGAAGAAGTTTTGGGCAGAAGCAGTCAACACCGGCTGTTATGTGATAAATCGGTCGCCATCAACTGCAATTGAGTTGAAGACACCGATGGAGATGTGGACAGGGAAGCCAGTCGATTATTCAGACCTCCATATATTTGGGAGCCCAGTGTACGTGATGTACAATACCCAAGAAACTACAAAACTAGATCCAAAATCTAGAAGGTGCTTGTTCTTGGGATATGCTGATGGAGTGAAGGGGTATCGCCTGTGGGATCCCACTGCCCACAAGGTTATAATCAGCAGGGATGTTATCTTCACAGAAGAAATTTACATGCTCCAACCAGAAGGTTTTGAAGAAAAAGAAAAGGAGAACTTGGTTTGCAGGTTAAACAAATCTCTGTACGGTCTAAAGCAGGCGCCAAGATGTTGGTACAAGAGATTTGATTCCTTCATTATGAGCCTTGGATACAGCAGACTCCATGCAGACCCTTGCGCATATTTCAAGAGGTTTGGTGAAGGAGAGTTCATTACATTGCTGCTGTATGTAGACGACATGTTGATAGCAGGCCCCAACAATGATCGTATCAATGAATTAAAGGCACAGTTGGCTAGGGAGTTTGAGATGAAGGACTTGGGACCAGCAAACAAGATTCTAGGGATGCAAATTCACCGAGACAGAAATAATAGGAAGATTTGGCTTTCATAGAAGAATTATTTGAAGAAAATCTTGCGAAGGTTCAACATGCAAGATTGTAAGCCAGTTTCTACCCCACTTCCTATTAATTTCAAGTTATCCTCCAGTATGAGTCCTAGCAGTGAAGAAGGAAGGATGGAAATGTCTCGAGTACCGTATGCATCAGCAGTGGGTAGCTTAATGTTCGCAATGATTTGTACACGACCTGACATTGCACAAGCAGTGAGAGTAGTAAGTCGGTACATGGCGAACCCTGGTAAAGAGCACTGGAATGCCGTTAAGAGGATCCTAAGATATATTAAGGGTACCTCGGATGTTGCATTATGTTATGGAGGATCAGACTTTGTTGTCAGAGGCTATGTTGATTCAGATTATGCAGGAGATTTGGATAAGAGCAAATCCACAACGGGATATGTGTTTGCACTTGCTAGCGGATCTGTAAATTGGGTTTCAAAACTACAATCAATTGTAGCGACATCAACAACTGAAGCAGAATATATAGCAGCTACACAAGCTAGTAAAGAGGCAATGTGGTTGAAGATGGTGATGGAGGAACTCGGGCACAAACAAGAGACAATTTCTCTTTTTTGTGACAGTCAGAGTGCCGTGCATCTTGCAAGGAATCCAGCCTTTCATTCAAAAACCAAGCATATTCGAGTCCAGTATCACTTCGTTCGTGAGAAAGTGGAAGAGGGCACGATAGATATGCAGAAGATTCATACAAAAGAAAACATAGCAGATTTTTTGACGAAAGCAGTCAGTACTGACAAGTTTATTTGGTGTCGATCCTCTTGTGGCCTGATGGAGACGTAAGCAACATGGAATGACAAGGTAGAAAGAATGGTGTGAAGATCCGATTGATTCTCAATCAAATCTTCAAGTGGGAGATTGTTAAAGCACGTTTTGTGCATGCTGGTAGGTTGGCCGGTGGAGTTGATTACGGCTTGGCCGGTGGAGTTGATTACGGCTTGGCCGGTGATGTTAGGCAGCCATCATTTTGGAAAATGGTTTTGTCCAAGATTGTGAGCTCACCAACCCCCTCTTGTTCTCTATAAAAGGAGAGCCATGGAACCAGTTCATTCATCCCAAAAAATCACAGAGAGAAAGGAAGAAGAAGAAGAGAACGTAAGAGAGAATGAGTGGGAAGAAAAAAAAAAAAAAAAAACTTTTTCTTTTCATTTCGGGTATATTTCCTTACGGGTATTTGGGATCGGTTGAGAGAGAATTATTTAGAGAGTTTGTTATTTTCTCCTTTTATAACGAGAGAATTATTATTGTTTTCTCCGTTATAATTGAGAGGTTGTAACTCCTATTATTTTCCTCGGAATAAATTCTTCTACCTTGTCCGTGGTTTTTCCCCTTTGGGGTTTTCCACGTTAAATCCGGTGTTCCATTTATTGCACTATTTCTCAAATTATTAGCTGCGACCCTGCTTTATCCGGTCCGATTTCTATAACATTAATGTCCTTGTTACAACCAGCTCCAGAAACATTTGAGCTCTTTGATAACATCATTCTATTGTCGGAAGGCCAGATCGTGTACCAAGGTCCACGTGACCATGTTCTTTCTTTCTTTGAGACTTGTGGTTTCAAGTGTCCCGACCGCAAAGGCACCGCCGATTTCTTGCAAGAGGTATATTTTTGATTATTCTTACAGAATTTATATCACTTTGCCACGAATTGATAATCTGATCGAGTTTTATCTAGTATGTAATTAATTTTGAAGCACCGCTAAAGAATGAAATATCCATAAATGATTTTTCTAGTCCATTACAACATGAAACTACTGTAAGACTGTCTTTTGTGTGTAGTCATGTATTTTCGAATAGTTGGGTGACAAAATCTTAACGAAATGGAAGAGTCTTTTTTTTTTTCCTTTAAATGATCATCATATTATATAAAGGTAGATTTTTTGATGTTTTCAAAAATATTTAGAGAATACATTAAATTTCTATTATATTTTAAGTGATTATAAATTTTCTAGTAAAATTTAATTAAGAGTAATTTAATAAATTCAATGAAATTTCTTGAAATTTATAATTTATTATTATTAAATAGTAAAAATTATAGAAACACAAAATCTATTTTGATGAAACAATTTTTTCCTGATAACATTTATCTTTGTGAAATGGAACTACTAGCATGGTATTATGTTAGTTATTTGAATTTGACACACTTGTCTTGGTAAACAGGTAACTTCAAGGAAAGACCAAGAACAGTATTGGGCAGACACGACAAAACCATACATATACATTCCTGTCTCAGAATTCTCCAAACAGTCCAAAACCTTCCACGTCGGAGCCACTCTTGAAAACGAACTAGCCGTCCCTTACAACAGATCCAAATCACATCCAGCTTCTCTCGTATTCAACGAACACTCTGTCTCCAAATCTGACCTCTTCAAGATCTGTTGGGACAGAGAAGTGCTTCTCATAAAACGCAACGCTTTCTTCTACGTTTTCAAGACCGTTCAGATTATAATAATGGCATTGATCACGTCGACCGTGTACCTGAGGACGGGGATGGGCAAAAAGGACGAGAATGACGGAGCTGTCTACATCGGTGCGTTGACATTCTCCATGATAGCTAACATGTTCAATGGATTCGCGGAGCTTTCTTTGATGATTCAAGGACTTCCCGTGTTCTACAAGCAACGTGACCTTTTGTTTCACCCTCCTTGGACCTTCACTCTCCCTGTATATCTCTTGAGCATTCCTGTCACCGTCTTTGAATCTGTTGTTTGGGTCAGCATCACGTATTACTTGATCGGGTTTGCTCCAGAATTCACCAGGTGATTATGATCCTTGAACCAGAAATTTCAGCTTGTTACATTGTTCTCCAGTGAGATGCTAAACATAAATAGAAACATAAATATACCCTATCGGCTGATCCGGTCAGTCATCGGAGAAAAACACTTAGTAATGGACTGGCTACCACACTACCTATACGAGTTTGGAATGCTTGAAGAGGCTTGAAGTTTGAATTCATTTAGTTCATGCTGAACATGTTTTGAAGATATTAGGGCATGATTAACCCTCTCTGTTAGGGTGAAATTCTTAACTTCCTTAAAAAACGTTTCAACAGTTTCTTAAATAAGAGACGTCTCTTATCCGAAAAATGTAAAAAAAAAACGTCAAATCATAAATCATAGGTTAAGAACCTCGTTTTAAAAAACCGGGTTAATGATGGTCTTAGTGTTCAAGGGATCCTAACTTCATAGTTAGGATAAGATAAGTCTAAACCTTTTGTGTGTGTTTATGGCAGGTTCTTGAAGCATCTATTGGTGATATTTCTTACACAGCAAATGGCTGGTGGTATATTTAGGTTCACTGCGGCAACTTGCAGATCAATGATACTGGCTAATACAGGAGGATCTCTAGTTATTCTACTTCTCTTTTTGCTTGGAGAGGGTTCATTATTCCCAGAGGTTAATTAAATACTTTACATCAAAAAAAAAAAAACTAATAAGCTGATCAGTTCAAGAAATCTACTACATGTATTAAAGATAAATTAAACATCTTGGTTATGTTAACAGGTGAGATTTCCTATATGGTGGAAATGGGCTTATTGGGTTTCACCAATGGCTTACACTTACGATGCTTTAACTGTCAATGAGATGCTTTAACTGTCAATGAGATGCTTGCTCCTAGATGGATGAATCAACAGGTAACTTCAATAGCTTCAAGCTTGTAATAATATCAGATGATTAGTTTTAACATAATTAGCTAATGCTTTAAATTTCCTGGCAGTCTTCTGATAATTCCACGAAGTTAGGGTTGGCTGTTCTTGAGATGTTCGATGCATTCACAGATCCAAACTGGTACTGGATCGGTCTAGGAGGCATCCTTGGGTTTACTATTCTCTTTAACATCCTAGTCACCCTCGCTCTTGCATTCCTAAACCGTAAGGTTCACCTATATAGATTCTTTTTCTTTTATCATATATATATATTCTTAAGAATTTAATATCTACAATAACTTGAGACCTAAATGTAGAATATAAAATACATAGAAAAATATACTCATAGCCAGTTGTGATCTTGATATGCCAGCACTTGAGAAGCCGCAAGCCATCGTTTCTAAGGAGAAAACAGAGGAAAACAGAGCAGTGAGTGGCTCAGAAAGTGAAAGGACATGCCTAAGGTAGCAACACCAAATCCTTAGTCTAATGAAAGTTGAAACTCTAAATAATAATGTTATATAACCATAAAACAACAAAATAGGAAATGAAAGAGCAAGAAGGTGCTAAAGATAAGCTTCAGCTTCTAAGGGAAGTGACAGGGGTGTTTAGGCGAGGGGTATTAACAGCTCTTATGGGAGTAAGTGGAGCTGGTTAAACCACTTTAATGGATGTTTTGGCTGGTCGAAAGACCGGTGGTTACATCCAAGGAGACATTAGAATCTCTGGTTTCTCTAAAAGACAAGAAACTTTTGCAAGAATCTCTGGTTACTGTGAACAGAATGACATCCATTCGCCGCAAGTCACGGTCAGAGAGTCTCTCATCTACTCAGCTTTCCTTCGTCTCCCAAAAGAAATCACTAAAGATGAGAAAATGGTAATGCTTCAACTCCAAACTTTACACCATTAGAGATCATTATACTAATCTAAATACAAACCTTGTAGAGATTTGTGGACCAAGTGATGGAGTTAGTAGAGCTAAAGAGTCTAAAAGACGCGATAGTAGGGCTTCCAGGGCTCACAGGGTTATCAACAGAGCAGAGGAAGAGACTTACCATCGCGGTGGAGCTTGTGGCGAATCCATCCATAATCTTCATGGATGAGCCAACTTCATGGCTTGATGCTAGGGCTGCAGCTATTGTGATGAGGACGGTAAGGAACACAGTTGATACAGGGAGAACTGTTGTCTGCACAATCCACCAGCCTAGCATTGATATCTTTGAAGCTTTTGATGAGCTTCTGCTTATGAAGAGAGGTGGACAAGTGATTTACGCTGGTCCTTTAGGCCAAAACTCCCACAAGATTATTGAATATTTCCAGGTTAGAATCTTAATTTCTTTTTAGGAATATAACATCGTTCCTGATCACTATTCTCTTACAAAACTAAAGGCAATTCATGGAGTTCAAGAAATTAAAGAGAAATATAATCCGGCGACATGGATGTTAGAAGTGAGCTTAATGGCTGCAGAAGCTAAACTTGAGATAGATTTTGCTGAGCATTACAAAACATCATCCTTATATAAGTAAGTCAAACATAAGACTCAAAATGATTCATAAGTGTTTTTTTACTAATTTTTAGAACTGGTTTTGGTGTAGACAAAACAAGAAGCTTGTAAAGGAACTAAGCACACCACCACAAGGTGCAAAAGATCTATACTTCTCTACGCAGTTCTCACAATCATTGTTAGGACAATTCAAGTCTTGTCTGTGGAAACAGTGGATAACTTACTGGAGAACTCCAGATTACAACCTAGCCAGATTTTTCTTCACATTTGTAGCAGCTCTCATGGTCGGATCAATTTTCTGGAAAGTTGGCACAAAAAGGTTTGTTCTAACGACCTAAACTGATAATTCGTACTTACATAAACCCTAAACAATGTCATGTATGGACAGGGACAATGCAAACGATCTTACAAAGGTTATTGGAGCGATGTATGCTGCGGTTTTATTCGTGGGAGTAAATAACTCCACATCTGTCCAGCCACTCGTAGCTGTGGAACGAACTGTGTTCTATAGAGAAAGAGCTGCTAAAATGTACTCTGCTTTACCCTATGCCCTAGCTCAGGTGAGACTAGACTATAACTTGTTTGACAAGAAATCTTTACGGCTAGTAATCTACTAAAAAAATTTCAATGGTCTCAGGTGGTATGTGAAGTACCGTATGTACTCTTCCAGACTACGTATTATACGTTGATTGTATACACAATGTTGTGTTTTGAATGGACAGTGGTCAAGTTCTTTTGGTTTTTCTTCGTATCATTCGTCTCCTTCCTTTACTTCACATACTATGGGATGATGGCTGTCGCCATCACCCCGAATCAGCAAGTCGCTGCTGTTTTCGCAGGAGCTTTCTACGGTCTTTTCAACCTATTTTCCGGTTTTCTAATCCCTAGACCGGTTAATTTTCTATTACTTTTCTCGCAAGAAACCTTAAACCCTAAGGGCTTTGTTCAGCTGTATAAGTTGTTTTATTTTTTTTCTTTTACCGCAGAGAATACTTAAATGGTGGGTGTGGTACTACTGGATCTGTCCAGTAGCTTGGACTGTGTATGGATTGATTGTTTCACAGTACGGTGACGTAGAAGACACGATTAATGTTCCGGGTATGATGAAAGATCCGACGATAAAATGGTATATTCAGGATCATTACGGGTATGACCCGAATTTTATGGGCTCAATTGCTACTGTGTTAGTGGGCTTCACTGTCTTTTTCGCTTTCATGTTTGCCTTCGGCATCAAAATGTTAAACTTCCAACAGAGATAGTGTTCGAAAGTCAAACGGGTTTATATGATTTATATGGTCTATAGATTTTCTTTTAATTTTTAATTATGTTGGAGAAAAGAAAAAAAGGCATCATGACAATGATAATACTCTTTCCATTTAGTCCTTTTATATTTAAAATTTTATTGTATATTATTGTGCAGTATATAATGTTTTTTTTTTGTTTTACAATGTACTGGAGTTTACGACAAGGGCGGACGTACGTACAAGGTTGGGGGTCAGTTGACCCCAGTAAATTTATACAATTTAGAATTTAGCCTTGGTAATAATTAGTTGGACAAATATCTCAAATATATCATTTTGAAGTTTTTGTCACAAAAACAGATCCTAAAAAAAAAGATCAAAATTGATTTTTTAATTTTTTAAAATTTAATATCTTTTAGCTTTAAGCCTTATTTTCAAAACTCCATCCAATAACTCTAAACCTTAAGTCTAGATTAGTTAATTCAAAGGGTATAAACGTATATTTAAATCTTTTAATAAAAATTATTTTGGTCATTTTTTTCTTATAAATTATTTTGGTGACAAAAATCTTTTTGATGTAATTTCTCTAATTTTTGTGTTTACTTTCCTTGGCAAAATTGGTTGAGTATTTAGTGTATGACCCCTCCCTAATCCAAGTTCGATGCTTTCCTATGACCCCTATATTTTTTTATTTTCTTTTTTTTGCCAGAGCAAATCGTGTTCCAGGACAGTTTCACAAACTAGTCTCCGATTAATCCTGTTTAACTTTTAATTTTCTAATTAGGCGCTAAGCCTAGGTTTGCCACTTGTCTAGGGCCTAAAAAGTTCTTGAACCTTGGTTATACTCTAACCATTGCATTGTAGTGCACCTTGACTTAATTATAGATATTTATTTGTGTTATAGGATCAAATTTTCCCTTTAGTGATCACCATATTATTATGTTTTTCTTTATATAGCATAAATATGTTTGAAATGAAACTAAACTGAATATTGAATGAAAGTTATGTATGTAAAGCACTTGTTGAAATGATAAAGCCTCTTGTTATATCTATTGCATCATATAATAAAAAGGATTATAAATAAGGTTCTTATCTAATACAGATCAAAAGGTCAATCCAAGGCAATTTGACATTTCTTTTCTTTTTTGAATTCCATCTAAATGTACATATCGCATGATTTTGGATTTACTGACTTGGGTTTGCTTTTAAAGTATTGAGAGAACATTTGAAGCAGAAGAAGCTTGAGAAGAAACCAGGATGGTCCAATGTAATAAATAAAATCTACTTACTACTGTGTTATCTTTTGTTAAACATAGCAATTCAGTTTTATAACACACACATATCTCCAAAGTTTTATATTTGTCATTTCGAAAGTATGCTGCTCACATATACAAGCTTTGGACGATACTTAGTTGCTAATTGTGACAAATGACATATTGTCTGTTTTGCTCTTTTCTCAAGCTTATCATCTTTTGTTAATCCCAAACGAACAAAGTTTTGTATATCTCCATAGTAGCTTTAAGATATATCTGTGGTTGGTTTAACATTCTAAAATTTTTTATATCTCCAAAGTTTTATGTTAGGCATCATAACTATGGGAAAGCTATAAGAAATAAACTAGAGCTTGACACGCTCGGATGTTTGTTTTAACTTATAGATCATTGTAAACTCATAAATTATTGGTAATTAATGTGTTTTATAAATTGTGGTAGACGTTATAGACTATTGTTGCATAATTATCGTATCTAATATATTAAAACAGAGTCCTATTTGAAATTACTTTGGCATGTTTTTTTTTGGACTTATTAAAAAATGTTGTGACTTATCTATTAACTAACATCTATATTATTAAAAATTAAAAATCAAGTACAAAATTGGAATGTTTGGAAACATAGATAGTAGACTAAAGGAAGAATGTTTGGAAACATGGATAGCAGATTAAATATTTTCTTCTATTTACACATTTAGTCATCCTATTTCTTTCTTATTTACAGATTCTTCCAATATCACTTAAAATAATATATTTAAATTAATTAATTTCAATGGATTGTTATTTCTTTGTCGTAAAAAAACAATCTCAAAATATATAGTGTACATTATATAAAACTATCTATAAATATATTATTAATTTATTTATTTTAGTAAAATATAAAAGAATCTAACAAAATTTTACTTAAGAATTTAACATATTTAATTATTTACATTAATAATAAACCAACTAAAGATTTGAATTTTGTTTTTTAATTATAACAAAATCTGTTGAGAAAGAATCTAACAAAATCTTACTTAAGAATTTAAATATTTTTCTAAAATAGTACATTAATAAATTTCGTAATTAGTTATATAATATTATCATAAATCAATGTTAGCTAAAATTTTATTATAAACAAGAAAATAAAAATTCTACTATTTTTTATAAATTCTATAAATAAACTCTGGATTATATGAAAATAGAAGTGTTACATGAATTAAATATGATAAAATTATATTAAATAGGTAAATTAACAAATTTTAAATTCTAAAGTTTTTCATATAAATAAATCATCATTCATCATTAAAATAAGTTAAAATTCATAAACTGTATAATAGGTTTATACAAAATAAATATTAGATATTAGATATAATAGATTTTTTGAACAATCACAATTTGATAATCATCAATTAGGAACCAAATAAAATAGTCTATTTTTGAACCTATAAGATTTTGAATTTAAATATATTAGATATAATAGATTTTTTAAATAATCACGATTTTGATAATCAATCAATTAGGAACCAAATTTTTTTTCAAAATATTCATCAACTCATTATACCATATTTATAATTTGATAACAGAATTTTCAATCATTCTAAAATGTGTGCAACACTCATCCAATATTTTGGGTATATAAATTTGGTACATAAATAATAAACCAACTAGAATTTTTATTTTTTTAATTATAACAAAATCTGTTGAGAAAGAATCTAATAAAATTTTACTTAAAATTTAAATATTTTTATAAAATTATACATTAATAAATTTCGTGATTAGTAATATAATATTATTATAAATCAATTTAACTAAGTTTTTATTATAAAACAGAAAAATAAAATTTTACAGTATTTTTTCATAAATTCTATAAATATATTCTCTATTATATAAAAATAGCAGTGTTACATTAGTTAAATATGGTAAAATTATATTAAATAGGTAAATTAAAAAATTTTAAAATTTTATCTACTATTAAAATAGTAATTAGACCATTTCAAAAATTAGTTAATATGACATATTTAACTATTTACATTAATAATAAACAAACCAAATATTTGAATTTTATTTTTTAATTATAATAAAATCTGTTGAGAAAGAATCTAACAAAATCTTACTTAAGAATTTAAATATTTTTATAAAATAATACATTAATAAATTTCGTAATTAATTATATAATATTATTATAAATCAATGTTAACTAAAATTTTATTATAAACAAGAAAATAAAAATTCTACTATTTTTTATAAATTCTATAAATAAACTCTGGATTATATGAAAATAGAAGTGTTACATGAATTAAATATGATAAAATTATATTAAATAGGTAAATTAACAAATTTTAAATTCGAAAGTTTTTCATTTTAAATAAATCAACATTCATTAAAATAGGCTAAAATTCATAAACTATATAATAGCTTTATACAAAATAAATATATTAACATATGTTAAACTTATATATCTACAATTTTTTATTTATATTAAAACTCTCAATAATATATTGTTTTAAAATGTTTGTATACAAAATATAATAATATATAATAAACTTTAATTTATATACTATTTTTTTAAATGTCAATAGAAAACTATGGTATTTTAGCAAATCACTTAAAATATTAATGACAAATCAAATTTTAATTTTAATTTTTTTTTTAATTATAAAAAATATGTTGGGAATTTTTTTTAATAGTACCAAAATTCAAATATCTTATGTATAAAATAATAGATTAGATGTAGTAACAAAAAAAATCAAAATTAATTTTAATAAAATAATATGATAGATACTACTATGTATAAATTTAATAAAAATAGGTCTATATTATTTAAACAAAACAGTGTTTTTACTTATAAACTCCGTAAAACATTAAAATGATATATGTTAAAGTATATTTTCTTATACATATTAAATAGATTTCTTTTAAGTAATATAAATAAATAAAATTTAAAATATATTATATACAAAATGTATAAATTAAAGAAAAAACATATTTTGAAAAAGATTTTTTATTTGATTATTTCATATGGTTATTTTATTGTATTTCAACTCGAAAATATATTAGTAAGTAAATAAAAATTAATAATAAATTAAAATGTTTTAAACAAATCACTATATATTAATAATTTTGAGGAAGAAATATAAAAAATAATTATAGAGTTACACAATGTATAGCACTAAATTTAAAATTCTATAATTAAAATATTTGTAGCAATATCAAATACATTTATAAAATAGAAAAATATCCGCACGGACGTGCGGGTTAAAATCTAGTTAACTGTATTTTTGACACCAATAAATAATTAGTAGTACATTCAACTATTAATTTTATTTGTTTTATTTGTTTCAAATTTTATATTGTACTCATACCCTAGTATTAAAATATTAAAATTAGTAATTATATATATTGTATTATAAATGGACAACTTATTTTTAGAAAAATATATCTTTAAAAATTTATTAAATGTTATAATGGAGCATGTTGATTTTTTATCTTAATATTTATATTAAATGTTTTTTTATTTGTATAATACAATTATTAATACAAAAGGTAATTATTTGTTTGAAATTAATTTGTTTTATGTCAAATTTATGATATTCATGTACAAAGTTATATATATTTTGCATTTAGTTATTGTAAATAACATAAATGGAATATTTCTTTTGTACATGAAAAATGGATCTCTATTTTAATAAGATAGACTAAATGTTAAAAATGGTTTATATTTAATTTAGATAAATGAAATAGGAATTGGGTATGGTCTTTATATAATATATAAACTATAAATACAAACAATTACAGTGGGCCAATATAACATCTAATATATAAACTGGACTATAATGAAATAGGAATTGGGTATGTTTCTTTTTATCACTTTTCATGTTTACTTTAATCACTTTTATTCTTATTTTTAAGAAGAAAAAACACACTTATAGCTCTTGGATTAATTAATCTAAGACTTAGAGTTTAGAGTTAAACAGTGGGGTAGGGTTTAGGAATGTAAAATTTAGGATTATAATTAATTTTTAAAAAATGTTTCTCTTAAAAAAAATATTTATGAAAATATATATTTAATGAAGGTAAAATAAAAAAGTGTACGAACAATGTGGTAAAAATGAAAATTCCCCATCTTTTTTTGATTCAATAATCACTTGATCAAAAGAATTAATGTAATTTAATACTTAGAAATCCAATAATCAAGCTTTTAAGATCTTTGTACATTGTAAATTGACATGTATTACTGTATACATTAGACATATCTGTAGCTATTTGTTTAGTGTCCACTTAAACTTGTTATGAAAATTTTCTTTCTACATAGGTGTTATTGGTTTATAAAATCATTCAAGGAAATCTGCAATGTACTAAGAGTGTGATTGGTGACAACTAGCATAATTTAGAGTAAATAATATAGAGGAAATGAGAGAAAAAAATAGTGGAGTAAGTAATATAATAAAGAAAAAGAAAATAAATTAAAACCAGCGCAACAAATATTTCCTCTGCGCAAATCAAGACGGAAAAGTTAAATAATTTTACTCTGTTTCAACAGTAACTAGCAAAAAGGCAAGTGATTTTTTTTTTCCACTTGATTGGCTAAATACTAGCTGAAATCAAAATAAATATGTTTTCCTCCTGAAATATATCGCCAGAAGTGTTATACAATAGTAGCCTAAGAACACCTTCAATGGGTAGAACCCCCATTGAAAATGCTCTAACTGTTGTGAAAAGATTAGTATATCTTATTCATAACATGAGGTTCTTTTATATAAGGATTATATAAGGTGTAAAACCCTAGGATACATAACACTATGGGCCTTAGCCCAATACATAAATAAACTCCTAATGGGTATATAGTCTAAGGCGACATGGGCTTGGTTAGGGCCCATCCACCATTTCATAACACTCCCTCTTGGATGCCATAACCATATAGAGCTCATATCATGCTTAATGTTGCCTCATTAAAACCTCTCCATGGAAAACCAAAACCCAATGGGAAAAATGGAAACCACAGACAGGAAAAAGAGTACAACACATGATACTCCCTCTGATTTGGACATCGCAGAAAGGTCTTCCAATCTATGCGTTCAATCTGATGCATAAGCCTCCTGAATGTTGATGTTGAAGATGACATGGTAATGTGCCGTCTGGGACAGTCACTTCAATGGCTTTGGAACACTCGGACCTTCTGATGTCTTTCGGCAAATGTGAGTAGAGGGACTTAGACTTCTCGTTGTACCATCCGACCATGATCTGGTTGACTCATAAGCATACACACATGCGGACCTTCTGGTCTGATATATAACCTGTATAAACAAAATCAATAGAACACTCTTTTGTTTGGTTAGTACAAAGCATATGTTATACTTGTCAAATATGTACTTTGGTCGGATATATGATCCTCGACCAGTACATCTATATTGATGTCATTCGTGGTTCCAATCAAATGGACCTTTAGGTCGCGGCCAAACATCACTAATTTGGCTAGACCACGAATGCTTTGGACATGTTGAGTTAAAAATCAAACATGTACGAACTTTGGCTTATCACGCGGATGCCTTGGTCCATATGGACCTATCTACTTTTGTCTTCGACCATATTGTGTTCTGGTCAGATTTATCTCGACCAAAACTCATTCATAAATAATATGGTCTGATCATGGTACTATATGTAACTCAAAGTCACATTCCTTATGATCTGGTGCATCTATCCTTTATGGATGTATGCTGGCCGCGTATGCCAATGGTTTGTCCATTACGGTCGATCTTTCATTGATCGATCCATGTGTTATAGACATCATCTATACACGTCCATATTCTTCTCATGAGTGTCTCAAGATCATAATGATCATTACTGCAGTAGGTTTTCATAACCGGGCTATAGCTCAACACTCATGAACCTTTAAGTATGGCTATCAATCTTTCTTATCTTTTACAATGCCATAGATTTCTTTTGATGGTCTCATGACCTTCTTATCATGGCTTATACCACGTGCTAGAGTATGTATGTATATTGGGTCATGGATCTTATCTTACCAATTAATGGTATGGTCGGATATGATCTTTGTTATGGACTTGGTATGGACCATTTGTGGTTCCATTCATACGACCATCCATCATACCAATTTCATAATTAGGCGTGCTGATCTTATGTGTTACATACACGCACATATATGATCTCTTAGAATCATTTAACCTTTCTTTAGGCTAATTGGTATGAACACAAGGGATTCATAATTCTTTTATAAGAATATGTATGGACTGATTGTTCTCATGGAACTCTTTATTAAACTTTTTACTTAGTCTTTCATAATCTATGCATACTTTATGCATTCTTATGCAGCTGCTTTTTCTAGTCCATCATCAGCTTAGGAACAAAGCTGTTCAAGAGAGTTTCTTTCTCATCTTTCTGGTACCATTTATTCTCTTTTATCCAGTGATCTATTCTTTGCTTACTTTACACTCATATATTGATCCAGACCTTTCAGATTTCGAATCTGAGCAGTAGCAACCACCATATAGGAGTTTATCTCCTTATAATATGTTCCTTAGTCCTTGTGAGTACCCTTGTGTAACAAGCAATGCTTGAATGGTATCTCTCACGATTTTCATCTCTCACAAGACTTATTCACTGGTTTATATCATCAGATGGTGTCTTTCTTATATGTATGGCCAATGCACTCATCTGGAATTTAGAATGAATGAACCCACGAATGCATTCTTATTTCATGTGGGTTCTGATCCTCATTTCTTTCAAGTGCTACCATCATTCTTATCTTTGAATGAATGTATCTTTTATGTGTCGACACTTTGATGTGTTGTTCCATAATGTTCCAGACATGATCTAATCAGTTTTGAGATTTCATTATCTAGGACCTTTATCACCTTGCAGCTTGGCGTCCCAAGCAACATGGTCTGGTACCTTAGATGTACAGCTGGCCAGCTTTTATCTCTAATGTCTGGTCTGGTTTCCATTGAACTCGGATATGTGCACCATTTCTTTCTTTTCTTTCCGAGGATTTCTTATCTTTTGGAACTTATTGGTCTATCTTTTATAGACTTTGTAGCAACTTGATTGTGTCTCTTTAAGACATCAATTTCGTGGTGCAAGCTGGTTTATGACTTAGTCATTGGGTCAATATGTCTGGCATCTAGCTTTACTAGCTTTATATCATATGATCATATTCTCAAATATGAGGATCTTGCCAAGACATAGATGGTTAATATCATTCCATTCTTTTACTCTTTATTCTTTATTCTTTACCCAGCTTATAACTTTCTCACTCTGATGTTGGATAGTCGGATTCATTTGGTCTCATGTAATCCGTGTACCTTGCCAATTTGATCACCCATATTTGGCTCAAGGTCTCTTTCATAATTCATAGGAGAAAGTCTTATTCATATCCAACATATATTCCCAATCCATCTTATATGGCACATATTTTTGTGGTGGTTTCTCCTGATTTTCTCAAGGAGGTATATGTCTGGTTAATGACCCTTAATCATTCTTAGATGGGAATATTTATGCTCACTTATATGGCCTGATGCATATCAATCTTATATACATGTAAATTCATTTGGTCCCTGAGCTTTAGGCTGGGAGTTATAGACCTTATAGGTAATGGTCTATGTGAATTCATGATGTTCTTAATCTTTGGACCTTTATAGGTCATAGTCTATCTCATGGATGAGCCATGGAATGCACCACGTTTGGTTCATGGGTGTATCACGGATGAACCGTGTGTGAACCACAAATGACTCATGGGTAAACCATGGTCCACGGATTTGTAGTGTGGTCATGGATTATGGATTTGTCCTCACTTCCCCTCATGACCATACTACTCGTGGTGTTTAGGACAATAAAGCCTTAAGAGTTTCCCTTGTGTACATGCTACACAACGTGAGATTCTATGGGATAACTCTTTGTGCCATATGCATTTTCATTCTTTGCATTTGCATTCTTTGCATCAAGTTTAGACTTGGATGGCTAATCCAGTCATGCCATTAAGTGCTAAATTCGTGGGTTAACCTCTCTGGTTACCATGGCTTTAAGACCTTATCATACTGATCTTTAGCATAATTTGGATCAGTAGAGTATTCATGTATAGTCTTGACCAATTTATAAGGCTTTTCGGCAATTTTCTTTAAAGTCAAGGAACTTTGTTTCCTTTGCCCATTGTTTCTATTTGGAAACCATTCAATGGGTCTGTATGGGTGAATAAAATCCATGCCCTTTAGGCAATGCCTTAGCCGTGGGTCTTATTAGACCGACTATACAAACTTTTATTGTCGAAATATAGCTTATTCATTTAGACAACTATATGTTTCATAATCCATAAGTTTATGTTTGATTATCACAATTGTCATCTTGGACCAAATGGACATTTAGATTCTTCCCCTGTTGGACTCTCTTGATAGAGGTCACGAATATGTTTGGGGAGCTCTATATGTCTTAGTCCCAAATGGTTTTACTTTCCAAACGTATGGCTCAATGATTTACAGGTCGGTGTTGTGGTTTAGAAATACCACGGCTTACATGCCCTTGACCATGGCCAAAATTTTGGGTCCACTACCACGGTTATTGTGGATCCTACGGCCACGGTCCGAGTTTGTTAACCTCGACCATATGATTTGTTAATAGCCACGACCATATGCCTCTAGGCAAGGTAAAATTGTGGTGGAAATACCATGGGTCTGGTCTCAACCACGTGCCTGAATGAGTTTGACATCCACATGCCTTTTGTTATAGTCGTTCGATCAACCATGAGTCACATTATAGTGGTCTCGACCACGTCTCTGTCATCGACCACGGCTGCGACCAAAATGGTTCATGTAGCCGTGTGGACTATTGTTATGGACGTGGTTATGTCCAAGACAGGTTTTAGGTCGAGTATAGGTATGATAGATCAGGTTCGACCTTGGGTCTAGAATAGATTTGGTTCAGATTATGTGCTTGGTCGGGTCGAGTTTCAAGGTCGACAATACACCAAGTTAAACCTGGTTTTGATCCGATTTCAAGGTCGGATTGGGCCTAGGACGAGGTTATCAAACCGAGCTTTAAGGTCGGGATTAAGTATGTCCTAGGTCAAGGTTTAGATATTAATCTTCGACCAAGCAATCAAATAATCGACCAATCAACACAGGATAATCTTTGTGTCTAATGATTATATATAGCTTTAGATTTTCGACATTTGAAATCATATATCAACCAATTCAAGAATTTTAGAATTTAAACAATCAACCAATCAACACACATGGTTTTCACATTAGGTCATTTTGACCAAAACAATTTATATTTCAACCAAATCAGAATAGTGTGGACGTGGGATATGTATGGTTGATATTCTAAGGCCACACGGCCATGTATGATCGCTATAATGGGATGCAAAACAATCCTAGGTCGATTTCAAGGTCGACAAGGTTTAAACCTCGGTTGTTTTGGGACCGGGTGATGGTATTATCACTTAGTGTATCATGGATGCATCAAACAATTCTAGCATCTTAATTCTCAAAAAATGAATTAATCAAAATCAATCAATGAGTTCTCCACCCGATTCTGGTATATAGGGTTTCAAGGCCCTTATAGGTCTAACTTAGAGACTAGGATTTTAACAATCCGTGGTGTGGGAACAACATGAACATGATACAAATTCACACGGTGAAGTGATAATGCAATCCAAGCAATCAAACATATTTCATTGATCAAACAAGCTATGCACACGGCCAAGAAAACATTCAATGATCATCTTAACACTTTAAGTTTTCGGGGTTAAGGTTTCAAGGCCTTTAGATGGTTCCTAGGTCGAGATGGTATGATGTCATCGACCAGGTCGAGGTCGGGTAGGACCATCGACCATGACCATGCAAAATGGAAATATAGCCTAATGATCAAAAATGGAAATTTTCCTAAAATCAAATATGGAAATTTTCCTGAACTCATGCAATCAAAATTTTAGGTCTTATAATATATAGTTTCCAAATTCATGTGAGTGTAATCTCAAACAATCTAGCATCTTAACTTTCATAAGATCAATCAAAATGGAAACTTTCCTAAAATTTTCAAGCAATCCATATTTTAGGGTTTATCCTTTAAACTTCCAATTTCAAGTTCATGGGTGTGTATAAACAATCAATCTATCACCCTAACATTCATGAAAGTCAAAAATGGGAACTTTCAAAAAAATGGAAATTTTCAAAAATGGAAAATTTCAAAAATGGAAATTTTGAAAATGGAAATTTTGAATATGGAAATTTCAGGAAATGGAAAATTTCAAAAATGGAAACTTTCAAAAATGGAAAGTTTGAAAATTGAAAATTTTCTAAATTCTCATATCATCCAAATTTTAGGTCTTATAACTTTAGAGAATTGCCAATTTCGAGATTAGGGTTTACAATCAATCTATCAACCTATTCTCAAACAAGCAATATGGAACAATCCAAAATGGAAATTTTCTTAAAGTCTCATATTTTCCAAATTTTAGGTCATGTCTTTAGGGAACTTTCCAAATTCGAGATTAGGTTTTCCTTTTTATTCTATCAACCTAAACTCTCAATCAATCAAATATGGAAACATTCCAAAACAATCAAACTCGACAAGGGATCAAGTTAACCGAAAAAGGAAAATTTGGTTCTAGGGTTTATGCAAGAATTTCGGCTAGGGTTTCTATCAAGTGTGAGAAACAACTTTCTAGCAACCTAAACATGGTATATGCGAATCAAATAGGGTTTTCAAGGCCCTTTGATCGAAAATATGATTAGGTTTCCATGCATAAACAAATCAATCAATTATGAGAAGAACAAACCGGTTTTGAACAATTGATAATTAGGGTTCTTCACACAACCAATTTTAAAATCCTATCATCCGGTTCTATATGATCAAGTAATCACTCAATCTATCCGATATCCTATCATAGATTTCTTGATTCCATACCTAGAGTATTGGTTTCTATTAATTAGGGTTTATAGAAGAACCTTTTCTTGTAGGAGAAGAAATCGGACCACCTTAGAGAGGGAATGGGTTGCTCCTTTGATGTTTGTTCCTTTTGAGTTGCAACCAAAGGATTGAATCTAGCTGATATCAAGTTTGTAAAGAGGATTAGATATCATCCAAATTCTTTATTCTGTGAGATAAAGAACATTAGGGTTCATGAAAAGCTTAGGGTTTATGAGGAAACTTAGCTTTTTAATTCGTATGCAGTTTTCCAGGTTTGACGGCGTTCATTGTAATGGAGCGTGAGGGCGCGTCCTTGGTCGGAATGACAAGCCGTTTTCACAGACTTCTTCGTATCGTCCGGGGCTTCAATTTGATATATTACACGTTTTCTGAGTCCACACGGTTTAGGAGAACGAGTCGTTTGAAGTTCGCCGTCGAGGAGGAAGAACGCGAGAGAGATTAGGGTTTTAGAAATTTTCGTTGGTTTCTTAGCTTTTAGGGTTTTAGAGTCTATCGTGCTGATAACGTGTTGTGAAAGGATTAGTATATCTTATTCATAACATGAGGTTCCTTTATATAAGGATTACATAAGGTGTAAACCCTAGGATACATAACACTATGAACCTTAACCCAATACATAAATAAACTCCTAATGGGTATATAGTGTAAGGCGACATGGACTTGGTTAGGGTCCATCCACCATTTCATAACACTAACTTAATTTTATTGATTGATTACACAGTTAAATATGAAACACACATTGAAGGAAAATTTGACTGAAATTGATTAAGAGAGAGAGAGAGTAAAAAACTTTTATTGCATATCATGTAGTGTATCTTCACTGTCGTCTAATAATTATTTGTGATTTTAGAATTGTCACGTTTGATTATAGAAAAGGTTATATATACTCAACAGTCTCATGTTCAACAATCAAATTTATTTTGATTCTCTGCTTTTGTATGCTTTCGGGTCATGGATGTGCCATTGATAATATACAGACGTTGATGAAAAACAAAAGTATGATACGAAATAAATAGTTTATGATCCTTAAGATGTCCCAAGAGATCGTCTTCTTCAATGGAACACACAGGTGGATTCATCATGCATTTTCTGTAATGTTTCAGTAGAAACACGAGACCATCTTTATCTTAGCTGCTCATACACAGAGGAGATTTGGAGAAATCTTGTAGGAAAAATATTGGGACAGATATATACTCATAACTGGGACTGTTTATTGGAGCTCGTGGCGGACAATAAGCTAAACAAAATCACAAGGTTTCTACTTCGCTATGTCTTTCAAGCATCGGTGCATACGATCTGGAAAGAAAGAAACGGGAGGAGACATGGAGAAGCTCATCATCCTACATCAAATCTCATTCACTTCATTGATAAACAAGTGCGTAACAGGATCTCTTCATTGAAAGGAAGAGGAGGACCACACATAGAAAAAGCTATGGTCACTTGGTTTGTTCAACAAGAGTAGATAGTTGTGTTTTCACTTTTACTATCTAAAATGAATTCAAAAATTTAGATCAAATGTCACATTTATTGTAAAAATATTTTTGAGATGAATAAATTTAACATTCTTTCAAAAAAAAAGGTGTCCCAAGAATCACACTTCATACGAGCCAAAAATCATGTTCCTGCATCTCCAAACCTGCAAGAGACGAGAAAGACTATGAAGTGTTTCCACTGCCTCCGCCTTACTCATAAAAGCCGACGAATACATACACCCTCAGGGGTGGAGGGGGAGCATGAGCTCTGGGGGCACATGCCCTCATCTACTTTTTATATTTCTTTAATAATAAGTTTAATATTTCTACGAGTTCCCAATCCCAAAATATATAGGAACAATTCTGAAATTGACTACAAAGAGACCATTTTTTTTGAAATAAAATCCTTGTTTTTTTATTTAAAAATAAATAAAAAACAATGTGAAAAGATCTTGAAATTTGAGAAGGTCTATTTATTTATTTTAACCCAACTATTTATTATCCAAACCGAATCCGAACCGTTTTCTAACTCTAAAATCCCCCAAAATCCTTCAATTTTGACTTAACCAACCACTATCTTAATCTCGATCTATCATCCCTTTCATCATGATTCTTCATTTCAGATCCACTGACAAAAGCTCCCCTTTTCAAATCAAAATTCATCCAAATTCAAACTTATTTCCACTTCTTTGCCTTCATCTTCTTCATTCGTTTATCAATAGTCCTTATTTCTTTCATTTCCATGTTTTTCATCTCATAATAACTCCAAAAACATGATTCACATAAAAAAAGGAGAAAAGAGCGACCCAACGAAAATTGATGAATCAAGAATTATCCTCACTCAATTCTCTTTCACTTAAAACCAATTTCATCTTCAATGTATGAAATTTATAAAAGAAATAAGAACACAGAATATTACTACTAATACAACTAAAAACTAGTATAATTAGTGCAACTTGAACGAGCATGACTAGTACAACTAATACATGTTTAATTATTACTGGTATATCAACGGTCATAATCAGGATATTGATAAACAAATTATAGTGTGTAGAATATAAAGAAAAAAAATTATGGATTCTATTTTCTGAAGATTGAAGTTTAAACTTCTTAATTTAGTTTTCTACAAGTTAGACCACTAGAATGAGTATTTTGAGCCAATGTAGTCACCCTTGCTCTTGCATTCCTAAACTGTAAAATTCACCTATATAGATTCTTTGACTTTATCATATATATCCTCCTTACTATTAAATGAGAAGTACATTTGAAACGTGACGCTCACAGGGTCCTTTTCAGTTGAAATAACGCGATTCTATTGGTTGATTTTTCGAAATTCATTTTTGATTTATTTTTCTCATCGACATAACAAAAAAAGGAAGCCCTATAAATAATAACCTTATTTTGTTTAATACATTGAATACTTACTAAAAAAATAAGACATATTGAAGGAGTAGGAAAATAATTAATATTTATATGTTTAATGTATTGAATACTTACTAAAAAAATAAGATCGATTGAAGGAGTAGGAAAGTAATTAATATTACTTGCGCAAGAATATTTATATGTTTAATGCATTGAATACTTACTAAAAAAATAAGACTGATTGAAGGAGTAGGAAAGTAATTAATATTACTTGCACAAGAATATTATATGTTTAATGCATTGAATACTTACTAAATAAATAAGACAGATTGAAAGAGTAGGAAAGTAATTAATATTACTTGCGCAAGAATATTAATTAATACATGTATTTACTACTATCCTTTACTAAAAATACGGTAAATCATATTGATTACTTGCGCAAGAATATTAATTAATACATAATTTACTACTATTCCTTACTAAAAATACGGTAAATCATATTGATTACTTGCGCAAGTTAAAATCGTATAATATGCATTTAATTTTCTTCTAAAAAAATTAACTATCTTTACTTAAACGGTTCCATAATTTATTTTATGAATATTTGCTTGGCGTCGTTACAAACCTATATGATTCACTTCATATATATAGAGGTCAATGTCGAAGGATTAAACCATAACAAAGGTGAGTCTTTTTTTCTTTGCGTGGCTTGTTTAGTTCTGTTTACTTGTTTCTGAAGTTTTAGACATGTGTGTTACAGGGGAATGACAGAGGAGAATGGCTTAAGAACTTGAAGTATGGAGTGTTTGGATTAGGAAACAGACAATATGAACATTTTAATAAGGTTTTTAAAATGGAATTATTATTTTTTGTTTCACGCTTACTCTAGTTTCCTTGGCTAATATTCGAATTGTTTTGTAAATATATGTTGCAGGTTGCCAAAGTTGTAGATGACGTCCTTGTAGAACAAGGTTTGTTTGTTTCTTTATTTCATTATTCATCTTGATGTGTTTATATTATAGTTTTCTAACTTGATGAGTTGTTTGTACAGGTGCACAGCGTCTTGTACGTTAAGTAAATTTTATATTATTTACGTTAAGTAAATTTTATATTATTTACGTTAAGTAAATTTTATATATATTTAAAATTTATAATAATTTTGATCATTGTTTTGATCAAAATCCAAAGAGAACTCAAGATTGATTTATAAAGAAAGAATAACATGCACTCATAATTATAAAGAAAATAGAAAACAAAAAGAGAAAGTACAATATATGAATTGTGAGATATATAGTATCTATGTCAAATTCGTAAATAATAAGTTTGATTTTTTTTATCATATTAAAGATTTGATCAACTAAAATATTTAGAATTCTATCATAATCTTTATTTTTACTTATTTAACTAAATTGAAATAATATTATTAATTCGAATTGATGATTCTTTGTTTAAATTGAAATAATATTATTAATTCTATCAAACTGTATTTCGAATATTTATATGTTTAATGCATTGAATACTTACTAAAAAAATAATAACGATTGAAGGAGTAGGAAAATAATTAATATTACTTGCGCAAGAATATTTATATGTTCAATGCATTGAATACTTACTAAATAAATAAGACAGATTGAAGGAGTAGGAAAGTAATTAATATTACTTGCACAATAATATTAATTAATACACGTATTTACTACTATCCCTTACTAAAAATACGGTAAATCATATTGATTACTTGCGCAAGATTATTAATTAATACGGTAAATCATATTGATTACTTGCGCAAATTAGAATCTATCATATGCATTTAATTTTCTTCCAAAAAAAATTAACTATCTTTACTTAAACGGTTCCATAATTTATTTTATGAATATTTCATTGGCGTCGTTACAAACCTATATTCCTAGAATGTTTGTCACACCACATGACACAAAGTTTCCTTTCAGAATGCGTCGAAGACAGTTTCCCATTACATTGGCTTTCGCGATGACCATCAACAAAAGTCAAGGCCAAACACTAGAAAACGTTGGTTTGTTTCTGCCTAGGCCAGAATTCTCTCATTGTCAGCTCTACGTCGCACTTTCGAGAGTTAAATCGAGATCGGGATTAAAAATCCTAATAACTGGTAAAGAAAAGAAGCCGGAGACGAAAACTTTGAATGTTGTCTACAAACAAATTTTTCAGAATATTTCGTAGCCAAGGGTACTTAATTATACCTTTACTTTTTTCCAATAAATTAAGGAAAATATAGAAACTGTTACAATTATTTATCTTTTCGATTTCTCAGATGGGTAGTTATGAGTAATAAAATTACATCTTAAACACACATATTAGGATTTTTAATGATGTTGCAATTATACATACACACAATATGTTGCACTCTGATACTGAAGATACTTTGTTCCATCACGTCCATGTAAAATATAGAGTACCAACATTTGCATGTCGTTGCTTTACCCCAAACACAGTGGTTTATGATATAAAATTCGTGTCTGCCAAAACTCAACCACTATTAAGCCCATAACTGAATCTGTTCATGTCCGCACATGGTGCGGGCCGGCCACCTAGTATATATATATAGTAAGAATCTAACATCTACAATAACTTGAGAACTTGTTTTCTTGATATGCCAGCACTTGAGAAGTTGTAAGCCATCGTTTCTAAAGAGAAAGCAAAGGAAGACATAGCCGTGAATGGCTCTAAAATTGAAAGCACTTACGTGAAAAGAGGAATGGTTCTACCTTACACTCCTTACACAATGTCCTTTGACAATGTCAACTACTACGTATACATGCCTAACGTAACACCAAATCCAAATCCTTAGTACTTGAAACTGCATCAATAATGTTATATAACCATAAAACAAAAAATAGGAAATGAAAGACCAAGAAGGTTCCAAGGATAAGCTTCAGCTTCTAAGGGAAATGACATGGGTGTTTAGGTCATGGGTGTTGACAGCTCTGATGGGAGTAAGTGGAGCCGGTTGATATAGCTTATTTATTACCAGTTTTAGACCATGTTATAGGCTCTATTTAGGGTTTATTATGTGTGTTTTAGACTATGTTTTGGAGTATTTACAGGTCCAAGAACGTTTTGGAGATATATGGAGATACTTAAATCTTTTGGAGCATTTAGAGGAGAAGAATCCGTAGTTGATCATTGAAGGAGTCAAAGTACAAGACTATCGTTGATCGACGATACAACCTTGGCGTCAACCGATGTTAAAAGACCAAGGTCTACCGATGCTGCACACTTGCCATTGATCAACGTCCAAATCGCAGACAACCGATTCAAAGCACAAGTTAGAGACAAATGACGAAAATACCCTGGACGAGTTTTGGCCTAAGTTTTAGGGTTTTTATATTTATGCTTATGTATTGAGAGACATGAAAAATGTGTGAAAAGTGGTGCACAAGGAGTTTGGTTTATAGTTTTAAGGTTTTTAGGGGATAAGAGTTATAACTCCTTAGGGATATTTGTATTGGAACTCCAGTATTTTATCTATGCATTATATTGAGACTATTGTTCTTACTTTAATTATGTCTGAGTAGTTATAAACTAGATTTAAGGTTGAATGACATCAATCATGGATTAGCCCAAAACTTGGATTGGTAGGTTAAGTTAATATCCATCACTTGAGTTGTGCTTCATGCTTGCATTTTAGAGTAGCTAACTAGGATCTCGAAATTTGAACATGGACGACTACGAGAATAAGTTTTGTGCCAAAATAAACGCCATTGAACTATGTTGTTAGGCGTTGTGAGAGCTGGTCTAATAAGTCTAGTGGACTTATCAAATTTCGCTCACACTTCCTTCTGATTTCACCGTCAATCGATAGTTTTTCCTTTTGCTCACATACGAGAGTTGGAGTTAAAAGGGTCATAATAGTTAATATTTGAGTTCTAGAATATTTACATTTCCGTGCTTCCTATTCCCTATAATCCTTTAAGCTCGAAACCCTAGATCTAACATATTTACATTTACATCTAGTTAGTTTATTTGCATATTTCCTTATTTGCATCATTAGCATATTTTCATATTGCATCTCTACTTTTGATAAGGAATATTTCCTTAATTAAATTATTCACCACTAATATATATATGACTAGCTTAGTCTTTAGAAATAAGAAATCTATTGTGTTTCATTTCTCTTTGTGAATTTGATCTCTAAGTACTACATATGATCCCTCTTGGCAAGAGTATTATTTGTATATTAAGATTATGGTTCATTTGATAGTTAATTGTTTAGGATATTTATACCATATTAGAACAATAAAACACACCGTGTCACTGGTAAAACCACATTAATGGAAGTTTTTGTGGTAGAAAGACCGGTGGATACATCGAAGGAGACATTAGAATCTCTGTTTTCCCAAAAAGACAAGAAACTTTTGAAAGAATCTCTGGTTATTGTGAACTAAACAATATACATTCGCCGCAAGCACGATCATAGAGTCTCTCATATACTCAGCTTTACTTCGTCCCCCAAAAGAAACCACCAAAGATGGGAAAATGGTACTGCTTCCTCTCCCAACTTTACACCATTAGAGACCAATAGACTAATCTAAAAACAACTTTTCTCGAGATTTGTGGACCAAGTGATGGAGTTAGTCGAGCAAAACAGTCTAAAAGACGCGGTAGTAGGGCTTCAAGGGATCACATGGTTATCAACAGAGCAAAGGAAGTGACTTACTATCGCAGTGGAGCTAGTGGCGAATCCATCTATCGTTGGCTCTAAACTTGAAAGTAACTTGATAGACAAGTTATCTAAATCATAGTCGATATATGAACGTGTTAGAGATATTATTTATGAGTTATCTAAATAATATGTGTTTGCTAATGAGTTTAGGATTATTGTATGACTATATAAGGAGATGTTAAGTTGTGGCATAACATATGAATTTAGAGATTAAGTTGTCAAACTTAAGTTTTGAGTGATTACAAGGAACTCTTTTAAAAAGAAGGTAGGGAAAATATTTAGAGAGAGTATTGATGTTATAATCATTCAAGAATTGTCAATGATCTTGTTTGCATCTATTGCATCATATAAAAAGAAAAAGATATAAAAAATGTTCCTTTCTACTTCATCAAGATAACTTATTTTATATACACTCGGTTGCCATATTAGATCATACATTAATTATTTCCTCGTTCTTTTGTTCAGCTGTTCCCGCTCCCCTACTTGACTACTCATTGCAGAAAACACCATTATGTTGTTTGATTCAAATAGATTTTCAGTGCTTGCTAAGCCCCATCAGTGTTTAGAGGATGTATAACTTTATATAATTGAGGCCAACAGTTGCCACACTACCATCAGTGCTTGCTAAGCCCTCTAGGGGCGCCTATGGCCAAACTTTTAAGATTAATAAGCCGTTTATCACAAGTTTTGAATAAGAAATAAATTATGAAATTTTTAAGATTATTAAAAAAACTATTGTTACTGTCAAAATTATACAAATAATTATGTTTATTAAAAATATGAAATTTTTATACAACATAAAATTATCTAGCAGTATAATTAATAACTAGATATAGTTTTTTTATATTTGAACAGCGTCGTTTCCATAAACCTAATTAATGAGTTTCTGTACATGAAACACATATACAATAAGGGGATGCATTCAACTGAGAGTTTTAGGTAATTTGTATTAAAATGAAAAATTGATGGTTATTGAAACATGATTTTTTTAAAAAAAAATCATTTAAAATCCTTTGTTATTGAACTTGATATTTCATAAAATACTTTGAAATTCACTTTACTGAAAATATTTTAAGTTTTGGGGTTTTAAAGTTTTCAACTTATTTTAGAGTATTTAAGTGAAGTTTTTAGTTAAAAAGATAAAACTCAAATCTCATGGATTTAAGTGATATTCTAGAGTGATTTAACAAAAATCACTTCAAACTCTACGATTCATTAAAATCATTTAAAACCTCATTAAAAATCAAATCACTTCAAACATTAGATTCATTTCACCCCTAAATTTAAAAAAATTTAAATAAATAAAAGCTAAATATAATTAAAAGAAAATATTTTAAAAAGTTACTAAAAAGCTTAACCAATTACCCATATAAGTTTATAGAAATAATCAGTGTAGCTTCAAATTCTAAAACAAGTCACAATTTTTTTTTTAAATGATCAATTAAGCCAATTAAATATAAAAAGGAGAGCCTTATCTCCTTTATTATTATAGATAATGTGGGGGTATGTAGCAGTTGCCTCTTTTCTGATACATAAAACACAGTCTGACTCTTCAAAGAAGCCCAATATCAGAACCTGTTAAAATAAAGCTCACAAATGTTAATTAGCCCAGTCAAAGGCCCACAAAACATATTAAGCAAGATTTCTGCAACGGTCTCCGACTGTGCTTTTAGAGCAAAAAAACATACGATAGCAAAGAAACAACCAAGAAACTTACCTCAAACGGTAAAGAGAAGACATGACATCAGTAATAGCTCAGTCAATCCCTATTGACAACTGTTTTGAAGCACTCCACAATGATGTGTCTTGTACTTGAAACCCTACATGTTAAGATTATAAATAATAATGTTAAGTGTAATATACAATAAAGAAGAAAATAATAAGAAAATTACTTATCTTTACTCTCCATTGACTCACACGTCCATGGTATCAGAGCCATGGATCTTGAGCTGTATCATCCTCCTTCGTTACACATATTAAACTCAATCATTGTTAAGCTCAATGAGCAAAACTTTGCCTTTTAGGAACCTCAATTCCAATCATTACATAGTGGTGAACGTCTCTTTAGGTTTGTCACTAGTTCGATCCCTCAGCTTTCTCCTACTATCATGGCGCCAGACCAATGGTCAAGACACACCGGTCATCAACCATGCTCATCAGCTTTGGTATCAGACAGATCAAGTGATTCAATCATGGCTTCTTGGTTATGTTTCTGACCAGCTTCAAAGCATTGTAGTCAATTGTTCCACGGCTCAAGAGATCTGGCTCACGCTTGAGAGACACTTCAATCGTCCTTCCAACTCACGTCTGTTTGAACTACAACACAAACTTCAAATGATTAGTAAGAAAGACAAGACCATGTTTACCTATTTGCAAAAAATAAAAACTCCCAGTGACCAACTCGCTTCCTTTGGGTCTCCTATGACTGAAGCTATGAAGATCCTCACAGCTCTCTGAGGTTTAGGACGCAACTACGAACCAGTCATGAAGACTACGGTTGAAGGTGCTATTGATACTCAACCTTCTTCTACCTTCGAATCCATTATCACTCGTCTAGTTGCCCTTGATGATAGGCTTCAAAGCTACACCACTGGTCAATAGGTTACTTCTCATCTAGCATTTGCTTCTCTTCGGTCAAATCAGATTGGCCAGTATTACTCTTCTCAAGGACGTGGGAACATAGGTCAATCTGGAGGTCGTGGTCGACGCTACACCACCAAAGGAAGAGGCTTTACTCAACAACTTAGCAGCTCTTCTGATGGAGACACAATGTCAGGTATGTGGAAGACATGGTCATCTTGCCTTGAAGTGTTGGTATCGTTTCGACAATAGTCACCAGCATGAAGAACTTCCTCAGGCCTTAGCTGCAATGCATATCACCGATGTTAATGATGACACAAGCTCTGACTGGTATGTGGATTCTGCTGCAACAGCTGATGTCACCAACTCCACTCGTAACAACAACAGTTACAACCTTATCATGGGTTAGATACAATTATGATTGGAGACGAAAGTTATCTACCTATCACTCACACATGATCTGCAGCTATAGCCTTTACATCAAGTATATTACCACTAAAAGATGTTATTGTCTGTCCTAAAAATGCCACGTCTCTACTTTCTGTCTCTAAGGCTTCAGATGATTATCTTTGTTCTATCACATTTGATAACCTTGAGGTTTGTGTTAAGTACAAGAACACAAAGAGACTACTTACCAAGGGAAGAAAAGTTAAAGGGATATATCGGCTGGAGAACAAGCAACAAATAAAGGCTTTTATTCCTCTAGGCAGCAATATGCATCAGATGCTATTTGGCATAGGAGACTTTGGTATCCTCATCAGAAAATTCTCCAGTACCCGTCACCAAAAAATCTCATTTCAATAAGCTCAAACACCAACAAGATGTGTTACGCATGTCAGTTTGGAAAGAGCTGTCAATTACCATTTCAGCAGTCTAGTTTTTTTGCTAAAAACCCTTTGGAAAAGGTCCACTGCGACTTATGGGGACATGCTCCAACAGAGTGTGTTCAAGGATTTAGATACTATGTAATATTCATTGACCGTTGGTCAAGATATTGTTGGTTATATTCTAAGAAATATAAATCAAACTTCTACTTTATCCTTTGAAAGTTTCAAGCTTTGATTGAAAATCAATTGAAATGTAGAATAAAAACCTTTCAGTGTGACGGTGGATGAGAGTTCACTAGCTATGTATTCCTCTCTCACTTGCAAAAGGATGGTATTCAGCAACAAATGTTCTGTCCTCACACACCTCAGCAGAATGGGCTTGCTGAGAGGAAACATCGACACATCACATAATTGGGGTTGTCCATGCTGTATGAGAGTAAAATACTTTTGAAGTACTGGGTTGAAGCTTTCTTCACAGCTGTGTTTCTCAGTAATCTCCTTCCAACAACAGCCATGTCCAATCATCAAACACCACATCAGAAGCTATTTGATACTAAAGTCAACTACATCATCCTAAGAACTTTTGGTTGTGCGTGCTATCATTCTCTACGGGATTATGCTAAAAACAAGTTCAATCCAAGGTCTTTAAGGTGTGTGTTCCTTGGCTATAATGATAATTATAAGGTCTATATATATTTATATCCACCTACTAGAAGGAGTCTACCTTACACGAAATGTGTCATTTGATGAGACATGTTTTCCCTTTGCTGATACCTACAAGCAAAGTCACCCATCAGTTCTCTCACCTCTACTCAAGGCATGGCAAATGAGCTTCTTACCTTGGGAGAAATCAAAACAGAACAAGCCAATTTCTCCTCAGGAAGAAACCGTTGTATATCATCAGGTTGTTCCATCGTTATTCAACGAAGATGATTTTCCTCCTCTAGTACCACAAGGTAATCAACCCAGTCAATAAGGATCACCATCAATCTTGCATAATTTGTATGCAACGTCTGGTGGTAGCTCTTCTTCTTCTTCTTCAACAACATCTGAACCTACTCAACAAATTCAGCATCCCATGGTTAGAAGATCAAAGTAGGAATTGTTAAACCGAATCAGAGGAATGTACTAATGAAACAAAAAGTCTTTATTCCTGAACCTAGAACTATCAAGGCTTCCTTAAAACACTCAGATGGAGAAATGCAATGTCAGAAGAGTACGACACATGTAAAGAAACAAAGATTTACATTGATTCCTAGGACTCTGGATATGCATGTCTTCGGTTCAAGATGGGTTCACAAAGTTAAGCTGATTGCTGATGGCACTTTCAAGACATTAAAGTCTCGTTTAGTAGCTAAAAGAAATGAATAGAAATAAGGTATTGACTACTTGGAAACCTACAGTCTAGTGGTCAAAATGGCATCAGTGAGAATTATTCTACATATGGCTACAGTGCTTAACTGGGAGATTAAATAGTTGGATGTAAAGAACGCGTTCTTACATGGTGTTCTTCATGAAAGAGTCTCCACGAAGCAGCCTGCAGGTTGTGTTGATCAGAATAATCCCAATCATATGTGAAGACTAAAAAAATCCATCTCTGACCTCAAGCAGGCTCCTCGAGCGTGGTATGATAAGTTCAGCTCCGTTCTTATCAAGTTTGGGTTTTGTTGCTCCAAATCTGATCCATCTTTGTTTGTCTACAAAACTGAGAAAGATACCATCATTCTACTTTTGTACGTTGATGATATGGTCATTACCAGAAACAAATCTGAATGCTTGGTAAGACTTCTGCAACAACTGAATAAAGAATTCAGAATGAAGAATATGGGTAACATATATTACTTTCTTGGGATTCAAGTCCACACACGAAAATGGTTTTTTCCTTTGTCAACAAAATTATGCAAAGGATCTACTTGTAGTTTCTTCAGTGACGGATTGTAATCATATGCTAACTCCTTTTTGCCTTGCAACTGAACAAGGCACCATATAAGTCTCCTTCTTCTCTAATCCAACTTATTTTAGAAGTCTAGCTTGGAATTTCGTTACATAAGGATACAGACTTTACTCTTAACGCCTATAGCAACAGTTTATTGGGCAGATTACAACTCAACGTGATGATCTACTGGTGGATACAATATTTTTTTGGGCAAGAACCTCATTTCCTGGTCATCTAGAAAACAAAAAACAGTCTATAAGAGCTCGACGGAAGCTGAATACAGAATATTATCAGAAACAACGTCAAAAGTTACCTGATTATGCTCAATCTTAAAAATTGGGTCTTTCCTCTACTCACGACTCCAGTTTCTCTATGCGATAATTTGTATGATGTTCTACTATCAGTTAATCCCTCGTTTCACTCCAAGACGAAACATTTTGCTCTGGACTATCACTACGTCAGGGAATGAGTAGCTCTGGGTGCGATTGAAGTCAAACACATTCCTAATCAGCAACAAATTGCCGACATCTTCACCAAATTGCTTCCACATGCTGCCTTCTCCTCACTCTTGTGGAAAAATCGGTGTCGACTCACTCTCCATCCCGAGTTTGAGGGGGCTATTTAGGGAAGCCCAATATCAAAACATGTTCAGATAAAGCCCACAAGTGTTAATCAGCTCAGTCAAAGGCCCACAAGACAGCTCAAGGAAGATTCTCTGCAACGGTCTCTGACTGTGCGTTTGGAACAAGACAAACCGTACAATAACAAGGAAACAACCAAAAAACTTACCTCAAACGATAAAGAGAAGATGTCGACAACAGTGATAGCTCAGTCAATCTCTATTTACAGCTGTTTTGAAGCACTCCACAATGAAGTGTCCTGCACATAAAACCCTAAATGTTAAGTTTATAAAGAAAAATGCTAAATGTAATAGACGTTAAAGAAGAAAATAGTAAGAAAAATATTTATCTTTACTCTTTATTGACTCACATGTTCACTGACTACCATTATTAGGCCTCAGTGTGAGGGGTTGAAAAATGTGGTTGTGAAAAGATAAAGCAAATCAAAAAGAAAGAAAAATGGTAAAGGAATAGGGTTCATAAACAATAGAGGAAGATGATGTGTTCATTTTGTCTTCTGAGTAAACCCGCGAAACTCGATTGTGAGATTATTGATTTAGCCAGTAAGGATGCATATATACCAAAAAAATTGATAAACAAAATATGTAACAGGTTTTGTTGTAACTGAAAATAAATTAACAAACATAGCAGACAAGATAACTTATTTTATAAACACTCCCCTTCCAGTCATCCGCATAGTGTATACAAAACTATTGAGTTTGTAAATGTTTATTAAGTTCTAGTTCAGAATCAGCTTGTAAACAATAAATGACTTGCTTCATATTTTGTACAGCAAGAATTAGGTTAGATTTGTACTGACATTATATATATATATATATATATATATATGAGAATCATATCACACAACTAATAATATCTAATTTTGTTGGATTTGTCCTCTTTCTTTTTCGTCATCAGTAAAATTTCTTTATATCATAAGTTTGAGTTATACATAACATTTAGTAGATACAGAGCCAACGGATACATAAACCCCGATCGTCACAAGCCCCAACCTGAATCAAGAACAATAGAGGAATGAAAATCCTCTTGAAACAAAAAGACACCAACATCAACACAGATTATATTTTAAGACAAAAATATATCTTGGCCAAGTAATCTCCATAAAACCAACGAG
Source organism: Moricandia arvensis (assembly GCA_905132765.1). Taxonomy (NCBI): domain Eukaryota; kingdom Viridiplantae; phylum Streptophyta; class Magnoliopsida; order Brassicales; family Brassicaceae; genus Moricandia; species Moricandia arvensis. The sequence continues at coordinate 77,018 of CAJHQP010002163.1, forward strand.
GTTGGGCCAGTGGTTCTGGCTGCGGACGGTCCTAGAGAACTTCAGTTCGACGTCCTTGGTTTGATACTCGTTGGCCACTCGGGCCTTTCTAGAAGAAATCACGTGGCTACTACGGGTCTCGTGGAGACTGTTTGGATCCAAGGTCTGGAAACCGCACAGATATCAAAAAAAAATAATAATAATAATCTCCATAACAGAACTAGAAAACCTAAGACTCGTAACGCCATATAAGCAGGAAACTATTTAGTACTATTTCCTAAATATAGTATGTTAAATATTACCTAAAATGGGGTCCATTGATAAAGTCAGGCATCACCACTTGTCCATATTGAATTATTGAAGTTTATTAGGTAGAGCAATTATGCTTCAGGTGACCAGTGTTTTATAATAGAGGAAAGAACAAGGTGAAAATAGAGGAAATTTTTTCTTAAAGTGTATTTGGTAGAGCAATAGTTTACTCTCTATTTTTCTTCTTTTATTTATTTTCCAGCAGTTATTTTCAATACATGAAGTAAAATTATGTGTGTTTAAAACCATGGGTTTGAAGTAACCACGTGACATTGATGATATATTTAGGGGCATCATTCTATATATATGTATACATTTTTTAACAGAACCAAAGGAATATGATTTCCCTTTTTCAAATCATATATCATGTGGGTTTGAATCTAAAACTTCTGAAATACCATATAATGTTTGATAAGTATTATAAAGAATTAAGAGTTATGGCAATAATGTTTTAATTTCATCAGAATATGTATAAAAGATTATACATCATGATAGTATACAAAATTTAATATTTTTCAAATCAAAAATTCAAAATGCAAATTATATATATCATAATAATAAATAAAATTTAAATCAATTCAATTTAGAACCGTAACTTTTTATAATATTCATTTTATTAATTAGTATTGAGTTAGAATATTTTTACTCTATTTCATTTGGGTCATTTGCCACGACTATTCATATGTAATGCTCCATATATAAACAGGAAACAAAATCAGTTGGTCGATGAATTGAACTGACTGTCTCTTAGTACCATTAAATAAATATATGTATCGTCGTGAAAATCCCAAAATCTTTCATACCAACTGCTTGCGATACGGCTCCGTCCACTAACATATATTAATTCATTGTTCAACTTATTTAATATCTCGTGGATCACGAGATAATAAAAAAATATCAAGAAATATGTTCACGTGAACTTCCCATGGGTCGATAAATACCCATGCAATTTCCATATATAGATCACTGCAAAAAGCATTACTTTCTTCTAGGTCAGCTCTCTCAGTATCCCTCTCATTCATATCTTCCATATGATTATAGTTTGTCTACGACTTAGTTATTTTCCTAATTACAGGTTACAATATTCGCAAGATTATGGCAAAAGAGATGGCCCAAAAGCTGGAAGCAAAGGGTGGTGAGAAAGGAGATGTATGGGATGATGGTGTTCACGAAGGTGTAAGAAAAGTATATGTAGGCCAAGGCCAAGATTGTATAGCCTTCGTCAAGTTTGAGTATGTTGATGGTTCTGAAGTGGTTGTTGGGGAACAACATGGAAAAAAGACGCTGCTAGGAACTGAGGAGGTAATGATAATACAATACTATGATTTACTTTTTTTGAAAATGTCAATTTTGTTCAATATTGGTTTCGTATTTAGAGTTGTTTTTGTTTTTCTTTTGTAGTTTGAGGTTGATGCAGATGACTACATCATATACGTGGAAGCATTCCGTGATACAGCAACCGAAGAAACCATCGTGGATCTTAAGTTCGAGACCTATAAAGGCAAAACCAATAAGCACATTGAGACAAGTCCAGGGGTTAAGTTTGTTCTCCATGGTGGCAAAATTCTTGGGTTTCACGGGCGTTCAAGCGATGTTCTACACTCTCTTGGAGCCTATGTTACTTTCCCATCCACTCCTCAATTGCAAGGAAAGTGGATTAAGGTAGTAAAAAAGATTTTTTTTTATAAACACACAACACAATTAACAAAGGATTTTATTGGTAGTACTATAGGATCTTAAAATATTAGTAAAATAATATATATATATATATATATATATATATATATATACTGTTTATTTTCCATCAAATGATTAAAAGATAACTTTAAACAACATAACTGATCATCTAATATCATATTTTCAAATCACAAAACAAATTAAGGAAAAAATACAAAACTATTAAATAAAATTTTAATTAAATTTCATAAATATAAATTATAAAATGTATTCACAAATGTAAACAAGGTGCTAACCAATTAATAGGATTTAGGTATTTAATAAATATTCATATATGTTCACTAATATTCAAAATCTTATAGATTATATTTATTAATGCAACTTCAAAATTATTTTTTGTTTCTTATATTTTTTAAACATCATAGATCAAATTTTATTAGATTTAAAAATATAGATTCAGAACGTGAACTGAACTTAATGAAGCTAAAAAAAAATCAGTTTTTACTTAATTAAAAACTGTTGTTTAATATGAAAAAAACATATAGAGCTCAAGATAATATACATAAACCAATCCAAAATATTATATATGAAATCACATATTTAATTAAGAAGATAACATATATACTATGTACAATATTATTTTCATAATGTAACTTAAAATTTATAAACTAACATGTAAATATTTATATTCTTGAAAATCCAACGAATAGTGGTTATGTAGTAAATCAGAATATAAATCTCTTAAAATGTTTTTTAAACAAATATTATTAATTTATAAGGTGGAGCAAAAAGGACAGGCTCCAGGGCTAAGATGCTCACATGCAATAGCACAAGTAGGAAACAAGATTTACTCCTTTGGTGGCGAGTTCATTCCAAATCAGCCCATCGACAAAGACCTTTATGTCTTTGACCTTGAGACCAGGACTTGGTCCATTTCTCCAGCCACAGGAGACGTTCCCCACCTCTCTTGCTTAGGCGTCCGCATGGTCTCTGTTGGATCAAACCTCTATGTCTTTGGAGGCCGAGACGCTTCCAGAAAATACAACGGTTTCTACTCTTTTGACACGACCAAGAACGAGTGGAAACTACTAACTCCGGTCGAAGAGGGACCCATTCCTCGCAGCTTCCACTCTATGGCAGCCGATGAGAACAACGTTTATGTTTTCGGTGGAGTGAGTGCTACGGAGCGGCTCAAGAACCTAGACGCTTACAACATCGTTGATCAGAAGTGGGTAAAGTGTTCGACTCCAGGAGAATCCGTTAGCATAAGAGGAGGAGCCGGGCTCGAAGTGGTGCAAGGGAAGGTTTGGGTGGTTTATGGATTCAACGGGTGTGAAATAGATGATGTTCATTACTACGATCCTGTTCAAGACAAGTGGACACAAGTGGAAACGTTTGGTGAGAAGCCTTCTGCGAGGAGTGTTTTCGCTAGTGCAGTTGTTGGTAAGCACATTGTGATATATGGAGGTGAGGTTGCGATGGATCCACAAGCTCACGTGGGTCCGGGACAATTGATCGGTGGGACCTTTGCGTTGGACACAGAGACATTGAAGTGGGAGAGGTTGGATAAGTTAGGTGATGACGAGGAGACTCCAGACATCAGGGGGTGGTCGGCTTCCACGAGTGGAACCATTGATGGTAAGAAAGGGCTGGTGATGCATGGTGGGAAAGCTCAGACTAATGACCGCTTTGATGATCTCTTCTTTTATGGGGTTGAGTCTGCTTAAACGCTTTGAAATGCCGTTTGGTGATAAGCGTTTGCGATTGTGTTGTGTGCATGTGATTCAATAAGAGAAGAGGATCGTGATGGTTTATACCATATATGATCCTTTATCAGCTTGTTTGTTTTTTCCCAGTTTCTGTATGTTTGTTTCATGTTTCATGTTTCATGTTTCGTATTTGTATCAATAAAAATGCTTTATTTTCTCCATATATTGCGTATACCTAAATGAGCAATGAGGGATGCGTTGGAAAATCGGAAACGCGTATAAAATTAGAGCCCTTCATCACAAAAAGAAAAAGAAAATCAGTTGTGTACTTCTAGTTTTAAGGTTATTCGAGCGTCTATAGTAATCTGGTAACAGAAGATTAAGGCTAACTCAAGAGTAGATCCCAAGAAAACTATGCTATTCTTTTCTTTATAACACAAGAGTAGATCCGAGATCCAGACTAATCTCTAGGGAGCATGTTATCCACGGGTAAACTTGTGCACCCGACTTGCAAATAGGCCGAAAACAAAGCGTCTATAATGGTGTCCAGAGACAATTTGTGATTGTTTCCTATAGCAGATTTTGAACTCGCAACCTGGCTTCTGGGTGCATGAGAGAGCATGTCCTCACTGGGTCATGATGTTTCAGACAACCAGTCTACTTTACAGGTGATCATTACAACTTCTGTTCATCACAGTTTTTCTCTGGCTGGTAGAGCCGACCAAATATAAACGATACAAATGACAATCAGTGAGTGCATATATATAATATGAGAGGACATAATTACACTCAAAAGCATATATGAGAGGACATAATTCATTAAAAGAAATTATATCAGTTTTATTAATATTTATGTGTAAACACAATTTATATTTTTGTTAATAATACCAATATTTGCAAAGAAATATAATTCTATATGATTTTTATTAATGAATATGTTGAAAAATGTATTGTTTTAAAATAATATAAACCTAGAACTTTGTGTTAACAAAGAATTTTAGTAAATGTATATTTTGAAATAAAATATTAAGCCACCGAAAGAGATTCCAAACTTTTCCTTGCGTATTTTAGTAGATCTAATTCTTGCTTGCTTCTATTATTTAGGTCATTGTTCTCAATCATTCATCATTATTCCTTTGATATGTATGAATTATTATTTTAATATTTATATTAAACTAATAAATACGATAAATTATGAATGTCTGAGAAATAATTATATATGATTGACTATACCTCAAAAATTTATGAAAATAATGACTACTATTTTTATAACATTTAATTGCATGAAGCTATTTATGTTTATAGAGTTGAATTAGCTTATGAAGTTTTAATGTGATTTTTATGATATATATATATATATATATATATATATATATATGTTTTTGAAAATTTGTTTAATGTTGGATCCTGGCGCTGATTCTGGCTTCCGTTGTAACCTTAATTTGGATAAAGAAAGTGTGTGACCAAGAGAGCCACAAAGAGACTTACATTTCATAAAGGAGAATTATACTCGTTGAATCGAACGTGTTTATGTAAACCTTGATTTCAGTTTGATCGTTGATAGGTAAAAGAGTGAACCCAGGAATAGATTTAGTGTGAGAGGATTCTAACCTTACAAGTTACAAATGGTATCCTTTAGTTTAGGTTAAAGGCCAAAGGTGAAAGAATCTTCAATAAAATAGACTTGTGCAAGAAGGAATAAGTATTAAAATCAAGATCGAAGGATAAACACAATTCTCTATCTGCTACAGCCACAAGTTCTTTGCAATAGTGAAGACCAGAGGTTTGGAAATCAATTATTATACAAAGTTTCACCCATAGAGATTATAAATCAAACATAGAAATAGAATCTATAATTTAATATTTGCAAACAGAAAAATATGGGTATATGATTTTCCACTACAAAAAGTAAGTTATATATTATATTATATGCTCACAGCTCACATGCAATCAAACACAATCATCCAATTGTGACTATTTTGCTTTAAATGTATGTTTTTCTGTGGTTGTGTTTTTGTTCTCTAAATCACACGCACACGCGAAAGCCATGCATGTAGAGAAACTCTTGACTGGTTATGTGAAAACAAAACCCATGTATTCCTTTCTTCGCGAGGACTTCGTATTTGCGTGAACTAGTTAGGTAAAGGCATGCATTTCTTTGGTTTTCCCACTCTCAAAAAAAATATGATAGCTGTTTGGTTGTAACTACTTCACCAATAAATTGATAATTTTTCTGATGACAAAAACTTTTTTGATAATTTTTATCTTCTATTTTACCAAATTCCCACTACTAGTTACATTATTTTCCCCTTCCAAAAGTGTATTTTCTTAATATATTTACTACTGTATTTATCAAAATTCTTGAAATATTTAGTGTTACATACTGGCATAACTGCATTTAAAACAATATAAAATCAAAGTTTGATAGGAAGTGAATTAAAATATAAATTTGAAGACCGTTTAAAATCATATTTTACACAAATGTTTGAAAAGTGTTCTAACTAATCTTCATTTAATAAAATTAATTTCTAGTGCTCAAGGATAATACTATAATGTTTAAACAGATAATTCCAACTTAATTTAATGGTGTCTTGCTCTGCCATTTTATTTTTGGTTAACTATTTCATTGTATCACTGTTGTTAATTCAGTAGTCGGAGTCACGCTTTAAAATTTTGATGTTTATTACTCATAGAAAAATCCTGATATGGAAATCATATGTTTTTTATGTTAATTTTTGTTTTTCCATTACTTGTAAAGGTTCACAGACACAAAAATGTAGCAACTTTAGAAGAATATGGGGAGCATTTTCCTCACGTGTCCATAATATAACTAAAGAACAGAGAGAACAGAACAATGAAGAAGATAACTTCAAAGTTTCATGTTATTCATTTGATGAAACATTACATTGTAGTGTCCTTTTATACACACAATTTAACCTAATCCTCTGTGCTTGTCTGCACATGACAGCAGACTGAGTTAGGCAGCTAAAACGGTTGTGCGTATCCAATTTGCTAGCTGGCTTTTCCGTACTCCTTGACTGTGTTTGTCGCTTGCTAGTGACCGTTGTAGGAGAGTTGATGTTGGGCTTGTCTGATGTGTATGCTGACTTGGGCTGTGTTTTGAGTCTTCAGGCCCAACTCATTATTAAGGATGATGGCGTAAGCAAAATCTCCGTGGGACTAAAGTGTGGCACCATAGCCCATAGGCTATGTTAGGTTCAAGTATGTTAAAAGGAAGCACATCGGTGAAGCATTCTCATTGGCAAGATGAGCGAAGAACCTAAAGCGGTAAGTTGTATTTAGAAACTAGCCCTAAGCTATATGTAGCTCTTACGATTTGAGTTTGATAATTGTGAGTTTGTTGTGCCAGTTTAAGGTGGATTATTCAAACGAGTACGTTACATCAGTGAAGGGACTTATACTTTTATGGTGATGTGACCTCGCTAACTTTCAAAACATCAAAGCATTTGGAAGAGCATCTGGTTCGAAGTTTGTACTTGCTGGTGAAAGATCACATGCTTGTCGGATTCTGTGGTCGGAACGGTGTTATTATCTATTGTCTCTCAGCCTCGGTGCACATTTTGCGCCAACCAGTTCCGACGCCAGTTCCAACGCCAGTTGCACCGGTTCCAGCGCCAGTTCTTGGCTAACAAACTAGAAGCAAAAGGTGGAGATCACTGTGCTGCTTGGGATGATGGTTTCTATGAAAGATGTGAGGAAGATATATGTAGGACAAGGTGACTCTGGTGTTTCGCTTTACAAATTTGATTACGACATTTGCAAGAACCTTGTAGCTGGAGATGGTCATGGGAAGATGACACTTCTTGGAGCAGATGAGGTTTTGTGCTCTATTCTCAATACCCTTTAATGGGACACAAGTTTCATAAATCTTTGTATTTGTTGCAGTTTGAGCTTGATTTTTCCGAACGAATAATATATCGTGTCACTGGAAGGTGTTAAGCTAGATGAGCTTACAACCTAAAACCAATTGGTGATAAGTGGAGTGACCCATTTATCTTATATATTACTAAGGATTCCTTCCAACAACAGATGTGGGACATTTGTCCCTAATACGCCCCCTCGAGATGATGGTTCTTTGAGCGTCAATCTCGGAAAGTTAGGGCTAGGATTGATGGGCCATCTTTGGGCCAGATCGATGAGGATTGGGTTGGACTTTGTGGATCGAGGGCTCTGATACCATGTTAAGTTAGATGAGCTTCCAACCTAAAACTAATTGATGATAAGTGGAGTGATCCATTTATCTTATATATTGCTAAAGATTCATTCCAACAACCGATGTGGGACATTTGTCCCTAATAGAAGGATGTTACGATAAAGTCTTTAGATTTGAAGCTGAAGTTGTGACGATGGTTAAAGTTCAAAACAAACAAACGTACATCTCCATGTCTCGCCAATCTCCAAGTCTTAAAGCTTCCGAGAGTTCTCTCTCGTCTTAGTGAAATATAAAAAGCTTACAAGCTTGTTACTCCTCTCTGCTTCTACTATCTTTTGACTATGTCTTATGTTCTTATATATATGTCGTTGGTTTGTTTGTGTCTGTTGTGATATGAAGTCGTCCGTGTTCTCTATGAATAAGGTATCTTTAAATTTTGGACTAGCCAGGATCTGTGACTTGTTCAATGTTAAAATATAATAGTATTCCCTTCAAATCTATCTAATACATACTTCAGACGTCTCTATATGCTAAAAGAACTAAATGTACCCTAAAAACAAACATACAAAGCAAAACAAAACAAAACAAAACAAAACATAAATTTTGTAATTATCTTTAAAGAGAACATCGCTAGCTTGGTTACTGTGGTATATGCTAAGTTTTTCTTACTATCATATTATAAAGTTTTTTCAGTGGTTATTTCTTAAGTTTGTTCTTTGATAAAAGGGTATTATAGTCTTAATAGATGAACTGTCGTATGATATCCGTTGGGAAGGAGGGATTAATATTTCCATTGTTGCTTACTTTCCTATGGACACAGAGACGTGTTCCTGAATTCAAGGATCTTGAGCTGAAACTTTTTCAACTTTGCTACGTTATGATTATCGTTAAAGTCAGTTTTTATAAGTCTGACTTTTGCCATCTTGAAAAATGTTCATATCTCAATGTAGGGCTCGGCAATTGGAGTCTCAATCGGAATCCCAATTGAATTTTGTTTTGGGATTTCGGATTTATGAATTTTAGACCATTCACATATATAAAAATTCGGATCAGATTTGGTTCGTGTTTAGTCGAGTTCGGTTCGAAATTGGTTAAATGTCTAAGATCCGGTTGAATCCATAATAATTTCGGTTTCACATATTAATTGCATTATCAAGCTCAAGGTATTGATTTGTACTTGATTAAACTCAATATATTCCCAGTTTTTTCAAGAAATTTGCGTATGTAACTTTCTTAATTTATATTGTTTTCCTTCAAATTATTTTGGGAGACTCATATATCAATGATATGAGACTCACTCTTGAACTATACATGCCAACATGAATCAGATCTTAACATATCAAAACCTTATACAAACAAGAATTATACATAATGAAATGTAGATAAATTAAAATTAACAAACCAGCAACTCTAAAAATGTAATAAATATTATTTAAACTTAAAATAAAATATTATTTTTTTAACTTCAAATCAAAGATATTCATAATTGGATTTCAAATGCAATAGTCAAAGCATAAAAACATCAATATTGACCAAATATCAAAAATATATACTCCATCCATTTCATATTAGTTGTCATTGTAGTTTAATCTTTGTTTCATTTTAACTGTTGTTTTATACTTTTAAAGCATTATTTGATAATTTTCCAATTTTACCCTTAATCTTTTAGCTCATTAATTAACATAATCAAATGAAACAACGTACTCCTCATGTTTCAAAATGTTACATGTTTTTGGTTTTTCACACATACTAATAAAACATATTAAATCTTACTATTAGATGTATAATTTTTATGATTTACTATTTTTCATAACTTTTAACCAATCAAAGTTCAATAAACATAATTAATATTCTTAAAAAATTGTGTTTACTACTATTACCTATGAAAAGTTACATTGAAAAAGTAAAAATTGCATTTTTTGAAACTTATTTTTTCTAAAACATTGATTAATTAGTAATGGAGAGAATATTTATTAGGGGTAAAATAAAAAATTTAATGACTTTCTTAATATGAATGAAAAACATAGAATGACATGTCAAATAAAATGAATGGAATATTAAACTAAATATTTGAGTTAAATACTTATGTAATAAATAATTATGTTAGGTACACAAAATCTATTATTGTATTTGGATATATATAAGGGATTGAGATAGAGTTTGTACGAGTTCTTTTTCAGATTTTGAAATTTTTAGGTTTTCCGTATATCCATTTGGTTTTAGGTTTGATTCAAATAAAACCTATAACCCACAAAAGATACATGCAATATTTATGTTGGGTTAGAATTGGTTTGGGTTCATTTTTTTTTCGTGTAGGTTTTGGTTCAAAATTTTGGGTTTGTTTTATTTGTCCATCTTATCTCAACGTATGATAAGATAATTACAACGTTTAGTTAATAGTTTTTAATATATTTCCCTTAAATAATTATAAGTTTTTACTCTTAAAGAATCTAATGTCAATGAATTGGTATCACTGATTAATATACTAAGTAATTTCTCACGAGCTTCATATACTAATGTGCAATGAATAGGTATCCGGATCATATGGATCTTGCCGGCCATCTCTTATGAATTATGCTCCATCCATTTCAATACCATTATCATTTTGAAATCATGTAATATTTCATTAATTTTAACTAGTGAAATATATGTATTGTTATGGAAATAGTTGTAATGAAAATCTAAAACATCAGTTATTTTGAAATCCTTTTCTTTAAAGATACTTATATTGAAACTGAAGAAATAATAAGCTTCTCTTTTTCTTTTTCTTTTTCTTTTTCTTTTGGAAAAAAAATTCATCTTCAAGTAGATTTTAAGAGATAATATATTTAAAAATATTATTTTAGCAAATTTGGGATTCTTTCTCAAACCAGTTGTAAAAATACTTTTCACATTAAATTTAAGAGGGCTTCATGAATTTAAAATATTGTGATATTCTAAGCAAAACCATAATTGTATTGAAATTGATGTAATTTCATGATTAGTTGTATTGAAATATCTAGATATTACTGTAATTAGAATTCCAAACATTATGAAATTCTAATTGTAAAACCGTAAAATATTATTTAAATTACTGGATATTTTGATAGAATTTCACAATTCCTCTCAATATTTCTTGATATTTCTAATTGTGAAATTCTAAATAATTAGAGGAATTCTAATTTTAATATCCAGAGGAATTCTAAACATTGTGATATCTAGATATTTCAATGCAATTATCGTTTTGGAATTTCAAAATTTCACAGTTACAGTAATATTTCACAATGACTAGTAAATATCATAATGTAGCGAATATCACTGTAATATTTCATGCTCTAGATATTACTGTTATTAGAATTCCAAAATTGATTACAGTAGTCACTAGAGATGTCAAGATACATATGAACCGGTTCTTGTTCTGGAATACAAGTTTCAAAAATGTATTATATCTAAAGTCTACTATTTGGTTCTATCCAGTAAATTACATAATATTTTACCGTTTAAAACTATGTTTTGGGCTTACAAACATGTGCACTATCATACATATTACAATTATTATCAATTGTTCAATGTCAACCATCTAGACTTTATCAGAAGGTCGCTAGTCACATAATTGTAACGTGAGACTAATAAGGAAATTGTCAAAAATATCACTTATACCATTTTTCATTTTTACTTTAATCACTTTCACCCTTATTTTTTAGAGAAAAAATACACTTATAACTCTTGGGTTAATTAATCTAAGACTTAGAGTTTAGAGTTGACGGATGGAGATAGGGTGAGGTAGGTTTGAGAATGTAAATTTAAGATTTAATTAATTTTAAAAAAAAATCTCTCTTAAAAAGTGATATTTATGAAAATGTCTCTTTAATTACGGTAAAAATGAAAAGTGGTATAACAAAAGTGGTAAACTTGAATTTTCCCGACTAATAATTGGAATTGGGAAATTCATTATTAATATGGAAATTTTCTTAATCTAATGGTTAATCAAAAAGTTAATAAAATGTTTCTACTATAAGGTTTGAAGTTTGATTTCCAAAATATCATTTTTACAAATTCATGAAAACATGCTTGTAAGTTTTTTAGCATGGTACAAATACGTCGTGGAAGAATTATAGCTGATTTCATGATTTGTATAAATAATTTTTTGTTGACTAAAAGCTTAATACTCTTAACTGATTTTCCATAACAAATTGAAATACCACCCTGAAAATATTAAAACAGCTAATTAGCTCTACTGCCATCGTTTCAAGTCATGGCATAGGCCAACAAAAACATAAAGGCAATTAGTTGAGAAGATATATAAGTATATGAATATTTAACCATCGTTTTTTTTTGGGCAAAATTTTATAAAATGCCTCGTGGATCACGAAATTATAGATTATTATTTCTTCGTATATTAATTGATTGATTGCTTAGATGCGGATATGTTTAATATATACCAGGAGGTGGCAATATAAATACACGTAGAGTTCAATTCAACTAACCATAGCACAATATACTATACCTTTAAAGGTCATCTCTCTTTTCCTCTCTATTTGTAGATTTTCATTGTTAGTTCTAAATAACACTTTTGCTTTTGTTATTTTAGGTAATTTGTAAGATTGATCTAAAAGCAAACAAAGATGGCCCAAAAGGTGGAAGCACAAGGAGGGAAAGGAGGCAACCAATGGGACGATGGATCCGAACACGATGCAGTGACCAAGATTTTGGTCGGAGCTGGTGGAAGCGGCATTCAATACGTTAAGTTCGATTATGTCAAGAATGGACAAACCGAAGAAGCCCCTTTCGCGGGGTCAAAGCCGTAGTATCGCATCTGATCCGGTACCTCTACAACTTCCTTGCTTATGTTGCTTAAATTGTCTAAAAGTTCTTATGAAAGTGACTTGAACTAAAATCAATATCAAAATTATTTCAATGTTATTAGATCGACGTAAATTAGCATAATATATCAGGATTAGATAATATCAAACATAGTTTAAGGCATGTTTATAAGGGAATACTCTACGGTAGATCTAAGAAAAAGTTTTATTCCCAAAATAACAATTAAAAAGAAAAATGACCAAAATATACTTTATTAAAAGGTGTAAATATACATTTATACTCATTGAGTTAATTAATCTAGACTTAGAGTTTAGAATATGGGGTGGAGTTATGGATGCGAGGTTTAAAATAAATAAATAATAATATATATATATATATATATATATATTAAAATTTTGATAATAAAATTTTGATCATTTTAAGATATATTTTGTGACAAAAACTTTAAAATGGTCTATTTGAGAGATTTTGCCGATGTTTATATCATATTTTCTTTTATTTTAATTTTGTTTATATATTTTTCTTTTCGAAGTCTTTGACTTTTGATCTCGATTTATGCAGTTTGTGATTAACCATCCTGAGAGTATCCTAGTTTCTGTAGAAGGTTGGTATACCCCTGAAGGTCACATTGAAGGCTTAAGTTCAACTCCAACAAGAAGTCTTCTGATGTCATTGGATACAATGATGGCACTTCATTCACTCTCCAAGTTCAGACAAGAAGATCATTGGCTTTCACGGGTTTGCCGGAGACTATGTCCATCTCTGGAGCTTTACTTTGCTCCGTTGACTAGTTCCACCCGTTGACCCCTGCCAAGAAGCTACCGGCACTTGGTAGTGATGAAGGAACTGAATGGGACGATGGTGCTCACCATGGTGTTAAAAAGGTGTATGTAGGCAAGGCCATGATGGTGTATCAGCGGTTAGTTTGAATATGTCAATGGTTCTGAAGTGGTTGTTGGAGATGAACGTGGAAAACCGACTCTACTTGGATTCGAAGAGGTATTAAATTGTTGCTTTCAAAAAAAATTAAATCGATTACTTTCCATATTTAGAACAGTTAGCCGTGAGTGATGATCTCTACCAGAATTGGCCTAGATGATTAACGCAAGGTGCAATAGCCGAAGATAAATACACATGGCCATACTTCAAAGAAAAGATAAATATCAGAAACTTGCCAAAATACCATATTTTTTAGTATTTTAGAATCCAATTAGTTTTTACCCAGCTTCACTTTTCTTAGACAGGCTGATCCATGTGTTCTTTGCATGCATATTGAATTTTGTGTGGATTCCATTGCAGTTCGAATCTTGACTATCCAAGTGAATACATCGCGGTTGTTCATGGAACAGTCGACAAAATCTTGGGAGTGACTCTGCGGTCATCACCATGCTTAAGTTCGAGACTAATAGCGACATCTAATCCCTTGGGCTTGAAGCTGAGCAAGTTTCAAAGTCAAAGAGGAAGGCCAACAAATCGTTGGTTTCATGAAAGCAATGAGCTGCTTCATCAAATTGGAGTCCATGTCTCGCCTATCACAAACTGCTCATGTGGCCATTTCTCTTGTCCATCTAATAAGTTATATCATATCTGTCTTTCTGTGTTTCTAAATTTGTATCGGACAGATCTTTATGTTTATGTCTCTGGTGACCTTTGATAGTTGTTTTTACTTTCATGTTACGTTTTGAAGTGCTAAAATAATCAAAAGTATAATGATAATTATTTTATATCGAAAATGATATTTTCTCAGTGGTATGAGAAATCATTTCTATAGTATCTTCGTTTCTTTTCTACTTTTCGCTTCAGTGATTTCACAGTAACGATCACTGAGATGATAAATGAACTATCATTGGCACATATAGATGAAAATCTCATATAATTCTATTGCTACGTCAGTTGTCATACATATTGTAAATATGTAGATATAGTAGATAACTATTAAATTTTTGCCTTAATATTTATAATAGTGCTGTATTTTTGACAAATTTAAGTAAAAATTTTCATCTATTTTTGATTACGTTACAAAGTGGTTAGATCGATAGGTATTGTATTTGTATGTTTATATATAAATCAACGTTTATTAATCTGTCGTGTATAAAGCCATTTCAAGCTAACAGTAAATGAAACTGACGTCCATAAAATCAGCGAGTGAAACTTTTGACTTTTCAAAGATCTGTCGTGGACGCATTTTACGTCTGATAGTTCAACTCATTGCGTCATGATCCACATATTAATATTTAAACTGACTGGTGTAACTCGTGATAGAGTGCATCAGTAGATTCATATAGATAAAATATCGACATTGCTATTTACGGCTAATGCTGGCCTATATCTTTCAGGACTTCAATAAATACACATGCAATTCTACGTAAATGGATAACTCGACTCTCTCTCTCTCTCTATCTTTTATCAGGTTAACCCTCAGTCTCTCATATGATAATAGTTTTTGTAATTTTGGCTTTACAATAATTTTAATTAATTCGTTGTTACAAGCAATTTGAAGGACTTATCAAAAAGCCAAGCAAATGATGGCTCAAAAGGTGGAAAGCACAAGGAGGTGTGGGAGGATATGTATGGATGATG